>JAXGGA010004109.1:0-92552 GCA_038373865.1 Uloborus plumipes | reverse complement strand
CTTTGTTAGGCATTGACATTTTAAGTAAAATGGGCATTGTTCTCGACATTCCTAATAAATGTTGGTACTTCCATGGGAACTATAAGTTCAAATTTCCGTTTGCTGATTATCCTTTTAAAACAGCTTCCGATATGTCAATTGAGCATGCCGAAGTAAACTCGGTTAAGTTGAGAGGTAATGAGGGTCAACACTTATCGGTAGAACAAATTGGAAAGTTTAATCAGCTACTTGATAAATTTTCTACTATCTTTCAGCCAGGGGGAGAGGCAACACCAATTGCGGAACATCACACAAATACAAAGGAACATCTTCCTATCTCAGTACCACCTTACAGGTTACCGCCAGCAAAAAGGGAATTGCTGAAAGCTGAAATTGACGATCTTCTAGATAGAGGAATAATTGAAGAATGTGAGTCTCCATATTCGGCACCAGCTGTGCTCATTACAAAACCAAATGGGAAGGTACGTCTGTGTGTAGACTACAGAGAGCTGAACGCTATTACTGTACCGGACGACTACCCTATGCCTCGAATGGATGATCTTCTTCATCAGGCCGAACAATCCAAGTACATGTCAACACTTGACTTGAAATCCGGTTACCATAGGCCGCGAAAAAAGCTGCTGGTTCACCGCCGGAACGTCTGGAGAACCAGAGGGGGAGGTTGTAACGCCACCTTCCCTATAAAGTAAAGTGAAATAAGCTAGCGCCATCTAGAGAGAGCGGAGAAGCGAAAGCGAGAAGGACGCGCCAGGCGTCTGAGCACCCTGCTATAATGTTTTGACTGTGTAAAGTCTTGATATGTGTTGTATTCGTGTGATATGTGTAGTAAGTGTCAATAAATATGTGTTTCAACTTCATCCCGGAGTTGTGGTAACTTACATAGTTAGTTTTTAGAATTATCCTGTAAGTTAGTTGGGTTATTTTATAGGGAAATTTCAGTTCACCTAAAAAATAAAAAGAAACTAATAAACTGATATTTTAAAAAATATACCGTAACACATGACGTAATCATCAAAAACTAAGTTATAAGAAGTATATTAAGTGACTAATGTGCAAAACTATTATTCAAATCACTCTTAAAAAAACACAGCATCATACCTTTTAAGCGCATTATATCTATGAACTTTTAAAGTTAAAAATAATTTTCTAAAAAGTAACTCGAAAAACATAGACAAAATGTGGGGAAGGGGGCTGGGGGGAGGAAGAACCAAAACGAAATACTGTATTTTATTAGCTTAGAAATGCAATTTGATGCAAAATACTGAAACATACAATATTCTCTATTTTTTATAGTTTATCTTTCCGAAGAACAATTATTTTTAATAGATTAGTTCATAAGCTGAATCTATATTTAAAAAAAAAAAAAAAGAAGAATAAAAAAACCTAAACGTTGCTCAGTTAATTTTGATTACATTAGTGTTTTTCAATAGTTTTTGAGCTGTAAACCAAAAAAAAAAAAAAAAAAAAAGGTTTAAATCACATTTTTATTGTGATTTCCCTCAAATATATTTGGGTAAGATCACTCACAATTGCAAAATGTAATCAAAATTAATTCAAAAAATTGTACATATTTTTTCTCCCTCCCCCTCCGCCATTGAAATGGTTGGGAATCCCTGAATTACAATTTATTTTGACTTGTCAGTTTAAATCAATGGTACATATTCCCAAAAAATCATACATTCTCCCAGTATTTAAATATAAAGTGCAGAACGTTAAAAATTCTAGCATATTGCTAGTATTTCTAGCATCTGTACATTTTGTAATAAAATCCAATTTTTGGAAAAATAAAAGTTTTGGACATTAGGATTTTTGTGTGAGCAGACTACCAATTTTTACCAAGTTTTTCATAGTTGTGTTCAACACTTTACCAACCTGGATTGAATCAGTCATTTACAAGTTAATGCAATATTCCGGTAATGCATTTATGTGTCTTACACGATGTTAATTTAAGACATAATACATGTATATATGCAAAAAAGAGAATGGCACTTAGACAGCTTTTAGTATCACTCATAGGGGAATAAAAGTTGTGAAAATTACTTTTTGTCCTTTATATGTTAGATTCTGAAGAACTAGTGTGAAAAAGAACTAACTGATCACATTATAAGAAAAATAGTTCAGAAAATATTGTTAGAACTTTTGTCGCATGTAGCAAAAATCTTGACAGTTTTCTGACAGGAAAAAGCTAAATGAAAGATTTTCTTTGCAGTAAACTTTTTTTAAGCCATAAAACTTAAAACGCATTCAATTTTTTATAGCAGCAGGTTGGATTTGTGTGTGAATATTTAACATCGACAAATGAATACAGCAACAGAACCCATCATTGGTGAGAACAATCACCGGAGAAACGGCTTAATAGAAGACAATGGCATTAAGGGTCCTCTTCACCCTGCAAGTTGTGCTTCAGCTATACCTAAGGCAATTAGGTAGCTCATTTTGCTCAGGGAAGACTGGCATTTTGTGAAAAGAAATAACAAGTTAAAACATGGGACAGTTTCCAAATGCAATGAGGAATTGATAAGGAGAAATTCATTTTTGCCCTTTTTAATATAAATTAAGCATTTTATCCAGGGATGGAAAAAGGGCACACAAAAAGGAGATAAATGTTTTTAGAAGCAAAAAAAAAAAAAAAAAAAGTATAACATTTAAGTCAAAGCAATAAAAAATGTATTATTAGCTATTCAGAATTTATAACCATTAAAAACCATTAATACAAAAAATGCTAGGAGTTTGTTAACAAATTTTCCCAAAATTAATTAACCACGAAAGGGATTATAAAAGGACTAGGATCTTTTCAATTTTTTTACAAAAGGTTTTCTGGTTGGGAATTTGCTTGCTTTTCATTTTATCCGTTTGTAGGTTCCTTTCAAAATAAGAAGATTGATGGTAAAATGAAAATCAATGATTTGAGTTTATATTGTGTCATAAAGGAGTGTTTCCAACTTATCTACATTAAAGAACCATTAATTACACTAATTATCAATAATTTATTGAAGAAATAACATGAAATTACATATAAAGGGATAGAAAGAATCAAATATTGCCCCACCTGAAAAGAAAAAAAAGCATTGTTAGTCATAATACAGAAAATACATAATTATAAATTGCAAATTTTTCTTCACTTACATGATAATTAGTTTAAAAAAAAAAAAAGTTGTATTCTGTCTGTTTATATAAAAACACTCCAATCCAGCAACTGAAATACCCAGACTATTTCAGCCAACATACTTAGTCACTGAAGAAGTGGGAAGAATATCTCTATCACTTCCACACCTTTTAAGAATTTATAATTTGATCCATTTTCGATTCAGCACTCCATACAATTTCCTCTGGGCCTAAATAAAACTCGTGATAGCAATAATTACCTATACGCTCTACCAAGTCTGTCGTCGAATTAGTAAAAACTTTCCCATCAAATTCGTAAACCATAGAAATTTTCAGCATTCAGAATTTAAATTTCACAATTGTTTTAAATGTTATATGCTTTCAAATAATATTAAAACTGACATACAGATGAATAACATTGGAATGCAGCAGCTTTCACTAACAACCGTAAATAATGGGACAATTTTCAATAACATTATTAAGAAAATACTACTTGATATGAATTGCTAATAAAATATGAGAAGTTAAATTCAGCCACGCCCCCCCCCCCCTTTTTTTACAGCACTCAGAATTTTTCTGTCTCAAAAACTACTGAATTCAGTAAAAATACTGAAAAATCACGTCTGAAAATTGCAATCATGGATTTCTGAAAGCATCTCTAATATATTTTAATGTAGACTCTAAGAGATTAGTCACATTAAAGCACTTAACTCATTTAATCTTTCTAATTTAGGTATAAAGGCAGGATGATATTCAGTGCGAGTATATCAGTTTTGAATACTGACAAGATATCAAAATTTCCCCCTTTCAATGGATAATAATGTGGTGGAAAGTGCAGTATAACTTTTCTTATTTAACCTTCATTAATCCGCATGTCCGGATAAACCGGTCAAATTCGTAGCCATTTCTTAAAATTTAATGTTGACATGGATAATTTTAAATTATGCCAGTAAGAATTTTGCAATACTTAAGTAAAATATTTGCTTTTTATTTTTGACTATTACTGATAATGCAGTTGCATGACTAACACATGATTCATTCAAATGCTACAGATGCTTGAAACAGAAGACAGTAAACGAATTATTTATCAGGAAACGACGTAAATTTCAATTATATATATATTTTTTTTATATCTAAGAAACATTTCTATGTTATTTTGCAACAAAAAGTTTTTTTTCTAATCGTATGCTTATTTAAGGATTACTTTTGCTTATTCCCCATATTACGCAGATTTTGGGTTCTCCAGATTGCCTTTGATCCTAGTCAGCATAAATCTGGTTGCACTACATACTAATGCAGTGAAACTACACAGACAAGAAAAATTTCCAGCATGTGCATATTAAATACACTATTTCTCGAATCAAGAAAAAGGAATTAGAGGCAAAAGTTTCCATACCTTTTAAAAGCATTTTAGTCTCATTTTGAGACTAAAATAAATAGTCTGGGAGCAACTGGTTTTCCGTGCGCTTTTTGTGATACAATTATGACAGTTGGTTTTTTTGAAAGGTATTGGCACCAGGAATACGAATTCGGATGTTGATACCCGAGTCATTCCACGTCAACTGGACCAATTTTTCAAATCGTCCCCACTCGACCATCTCCGATTTGGATTTGATTTTACGGAGGTGTAGACATGCCTATGAAACTAACCTGTGCAAATTTTTAGCTTTCAAGATCCAAATCTGGAGGAGCTAGGATCCCGCAAAAAATGTGGCCCAAAATGGCGGATGAACTTCGTGAAACAAGTTGCAATGTTTAGGTCAAGGTTGCAGAAAATTTTATCACAGTGGAAGCCTAATTTTTTTTGGAGCTTAAAGTACTTTTGGTTGTCAACACTCTCCAGTATATTCTTTGAGATTGCGCTTATTAGATTTTGTGTAGCATGTGCCTAAACTTGCGAAAAAACGCGGTGGGCAATTTTTTTCCTGGATTTCACGGTGTCATAAATTTTTAACCAAAAAACTTCAAATTTTTATACTTCGTAGTTTTATTGTCCAAATACTTGTTTTTAATGTTTTACAGCTACAGAGCTTAAATATTGTATTTGTAAAAGATATTGGCACCCTAAGTGTCGATGAAAACTCTTCTTTTGAAAAATCGCCTGTTTTTAACTCCCTATATCTCAGGTTTGTCACCTAAGACCATTTTTTCTTTGGCACCACTAGAAAGAATAGATTTTTTCCTATCGAAATGAGTTTTTTTTTCGATGGTGTTCTTTCGAATAAGGATGAAAAAATTAGCTTGAAATACTATCTGTTATGAAGAATTGGCATAATTAGGTTAAGACTGCAGAAAATTTTATCACACTGGGGGACTAATATTTTTGGTATTTAAAGTACTTTTAGTTGCCAATACTCTCCAGTATTTTTTGTGAGATTGAGCTTATTAAACTTTGTGTAGCACGCATGTCAACTTACGAAAAAACGGGGTGGGCAATCTTTTTCCTGGATTCATAAATTTTTAACCAAACAAATTCAAAGGTTCATATTTCGTAGTTCTATTGTCCAAATACTTGTTTTTAATATTTTACAGCTGCAGAGCTTAAATATTGTATTTGTAAACGATATTGGCACCCTAAGTGTCTATCAAAATCATTTTAATGGAAAATCGGCTGTTTTCAACTCACTGTATCTCAAGTTTGTTACCTTCAACCGTTTTTTCGTTGGCACCATTAGAAAGAACAGATTTTTACCTATCGAAATGAGTTTTTTTTTCGATGGTGTTCTTTCGAATAAGGAGGAAAAAAAAAGCTGGAAGTTTTGTCGGTTGTGAAGAATTGGCATAATTAGGCTAAGACTGCAGAATATTTTATTATAATAGAAGTTCGAATTTTTAACAACTTAAAGTACATTTAGTTGTTAATAGATTCTAATAATCATGTGGTTTCCAGCTCATTAGCTTTTGTCTAGCATACATGAAAATTATTGGCAATTCCTGTTTGAAAAATAGCTTGATTTCAATGAACTGTAACTCAGGTTTGTCACCTTCCATCATCTTTTCGTTAGTACTACTATAAATAACAGATTTTTTCTTATCAGAGTATTTATATAAACAACTAAATATACTTTAAGTTGTTAAAAGTTCGAACTTTTGGTATAATAAAATTTTCTGCAGTCTTAGCCTAATTATGCCAATTCTTCATAACTGACAATACTTCGAGCTATTTTTTTTCTTCCTTATTCGAAAGAACACCATCGAAAAAAAAACTCATTTCGATAGGAAAAAATATGTTCTTTCTAATGGTGCCAACAAAAAAACAGTGGAAGGTGACAAACTTGAGATACAGTGAGTTGAAAACAGGCGATTTTTCATTAAAATGATTTTGATAGACACTTTTGACAACAATATCTCTTACAAAATCAATATTTAAGCTCTGCAGCTGTAAAATATTAAAACCAAGTATTTGGACAATAGAACTACGAAACATGAACCTTTGAATTTGTTTGGTTAAAAATTTATGAATCCAGAAAAAAAATTGCCTAACGCGTTTTTTTGCAAGTTAACATGCGTGGTACACAAAATTTAATTAGCTCAATCTCACAAAAAATACTGCAGAGTATTGACCACTAAAAGTACTTTAAACTCCAAAAATATTAGGCCCCCAGTGTGATAAAATTTTCTGCAGTCTTAACCTAATTATGCCAATTCTTCATAACAGACAGTATTTCAAACTAATTTTTTCTTCCTTATTCGAAAGAACACCATCGAAAAAAAAACTCATTTCGATAGGAAAAAATCTGTTCTTTCTAATGGTGCCAAAGAAAAAATGGTCTTAGGTGACAAACCTGAGATATAGTGAGTTGAAAACAGGCGATTTTTCAAAAGAAGCGTTTTCATCGATACTTAGGGTGCCAATATCTTTTACAAATACAATATTTAAGCTCTGTAGCTGTAAAACATTAAAAACAAGTATTTGGACAATAAAACTACGAAGTATAAACCTTTGAAGTTTTTTCGTTAAAAATTTATGACCACCTGAAATCCAGGAAAAAAATTACCCACAGCGTTTTTTCGCAAGTTTAGGCACGTGCTACACAAAATCTAATAAGCGCAATCTCAAAGAATATACTGGCGAGTGTTGACAACCAAAAGTACTTTAAGCTCCAAAAAAAATTTGGCTTCCACTGTGATAAAATTTTCTGCAACCTTGACCTAAACATTGCAACTTGTTTCATGAAGTTCATCCGCCATTTTGGGCCACATTTTTTGCGGGATCCTAGCTCCTCCAGATTTGGATCTTGGAAGCTAAAAATTTGCACAGGTTAGTTTCATAGGCATGTCTATACCTCTGTAAAATTTGATCCAAATCGGAGATGGTCGGGTGGGGACCACTAGTCCACTTGACATGGAATGACTCACCCCCAAAAATAGTGCAGGGGGGCAAAGTTTCTTCACTAAAATAATTATATCTTCATTATTTCATGGCTTACAACCAGTTTTCAAAGCGTAAAATGCTTAAATCCACTTAATAATAACATTATAATGCATAAAAAGCTGAATTCAAATTGCTGACACGTGTTTCGGAGCTATTAAGAGCTCCTTTTTCAGTTTATAAGATGAGAGCTTATGAATGAAAATTCATCCAGCTGAAGGTGTTTTTTTCATTGAATAGAGGTGCCTTATTATCAAGCCCATCATTTGGGCAGCCGGGGGGGGGGGGGGGGTGTTCCGCATCCCCTTTTAAAAACAAAATGCAAATGCACATTTGTGTACGCATTTATCCTTCAACACATAGTATACATTGAATTTGCACTTTTGCCAGGGACTGTAATCGCTTCCCCCCCCCTCCGGGGCGGGTTGGAGGGGGTTGAAAACTTAATGTTTTTATTTATTTATTTTTATATTTATTTCTTTCTTTTCTTCAGATGAATCTTGATAATGAAACTGATTTTTAATTTGTAACTATAATTACAAGTAACAACACACACTAGTATTTGAAAGAAAATGTAATAAATATATTTAAATCAACCCATGAATTAATCTTTCATATTCTTGATCGTTTCAAAAAGACATTGCTAGGAAGGATTTTAAAACAATGTCAAATAATAATATATAATACAAATTAAAAATCAGTTTCATTATCAAGATTCATCTGAATTGCTCTCCTCATACCAGTTAAAACTTAAAACAGTGATTTTCATCATCTACGTTCAAACATTCACACATGTCCGTGTATGGATATCCGTTACTTAAGCATTTGCACAGCAGTGTAGAACATTTACTTTTTTTTGCATGAGCGTTTTACCAGTTTTAGAATCGCCTGTGGAGCAGTTTCCATTCTGGTCATCCTGCCTTAGCCCTTGCTTAGGGGCGGTTACTCACTTCTTTATACCCGAGCTCTGCCTTAAAAAATTTACGAGTTGTACCGTACCAAGTGTGGTCACTCGATGGTGTTCTAATTTAGCATTAGCTACCAAGCTTTGCAGCAGTCTGATAAAATATTTTGCAAGCTTTTGCAAATTTAGGAATTAATTCTACACTATCTGAAGATATTTTTGGTGCATTAGAACAGTTTGTTTGCAAAATTTACCTGCCAAACTGTTCTAAATCAGATGTTGCCTCTGTTCGGTTCATGTTATTTCTCAAGAAAATTGCCGAGTTAAAGAAGATGCCACCAACACAATCAGCTCTTCGCTATGCCATCATGAGAGTACATTATCAGGCCATGATATGGCAAAATAATCTCATTGCATGTCCGAATATTCCGCAGCCGGATGCTGGTTATGGTTAGGAAATGCAAGACAGCAGATTTGTTCCCAGATGACCAGAATGGAACCTGCTCCATAGGCGATTCTAGAACTGGTAAAATGCTCGTGCAAAAAAAGTAAATGTTCTACACTGCTGTGCAAATGCAGATGTAACGGATTTCCATGCACGGACATGTGTGGATGTATGGATGTAGATGATGAAAATCACTGTTTTAACTGGTATGAGGAGAGCATTTCAGATCAATCTGACAATGTGAAACTGATTTTTAATTTGTATTATATAATATTATTATTTGACTTATTGTTTTAAAATTCTTCCTAGCAATGTCTTTTTAAAATGATCAAGAATATGAAAGATTAATTCATAAGTTGATTTAAATGTATCTACGTATTACATTTTCTTTCAAATACTACTGTCAAATGACTAGTGTTTGTTGTTACTTGTAATTATAGTTCTACTTTCATGTTTTTTATTTAACTATTTCATTTTCACATAAATGCAGATGAAAATGTATAGTGAGGAATAATAAAATAAAACATTTTGATTTCAATAAATGTTTAGTTTGTTTAAGATTACTTTTTAGACTCAGCAACAGAAACAAACACAATGTTAAGCAGTCCATGGTAAATTTGGATTCATTAATCTTGTCATTATATTATTATTTGAGTGAATATACTTTAAAAGTCTTTCTCTCATTTTTTTAACTTAAAAAATCAGATATATTTCAGACCACTCACAATGAGTATTTCTGGTTTATATTATTTAAAGCACATTTGTGGCTGTAAAAACTTCTTTTAGCAGTGCTTTAAGCTACAAAAAATTGTGGAGGGCGAAAAATGACGAAAAAAATTGCTGTTTAAGAGGAACAAGTTATCAGATTAGCGAACACCTCTCCCTGATCAAAAAAAAAAAAAAGAAAAGAAAGAAATAAAAATAAAAATAAATAAATAAAAACATTAATTTTTCAACCCCCTCCAACCCGCCCCGGAGGGGGGGGGGGCGATTACAGTCCCTGGCAAAAGTGCAAATTCAATGTATACTACGTGTTGAATGATAAATGCGTACACAAATGTGCATTTGCATTTTGTTTTTAAAGGGGGGGGTGCGAACCCCCCCCCCCTGGCTGCCCAAATGATGGGCTTGATAATAAGGCACCTCTATTCAATGAAAAAAACACCTTCAGTCGGATGAATTTTCATTCATAAGCTCTCATCTTATAAACTGAAAAAAGAGCTCTTAATAGCTCCGAAACACGTGTCAGCAATTTGAATTCAGCTTTTTATGCATTATAATGTTATTATTAAGTGGAATTAAGCATTTTACACTTTGAAAACTGGTTGTAAGCCATGAAATAATGAAGATATAATTATTTTAGTGTAGAAACTTTGGCCCCCCTTACGCCCCCCTGCACTATTTTTGGGGGTGGCAACATCCGAATTCGTATTCCTGGTGCCAATACCTTTCAGAAAAACCAACTGTCATAATTGTATCACAAAAAGCGCACGGAAATTAAAATTTGACCAGTTGCTCCTGCACTAAAATCTAGAAAAATTGTGACCTAAAATTTTGGCTGTGCCAATTTTCAATATTGTTTATCTTCTTCAACATTACTGCGAGTTCAAGGGCATATTTTAGTTTATAACTGCATTCACTTTGCTGCAAAGGCATCTCTCGGCCGGTATTTCTTGCTCTTTGCAATAACCAAAATTCGTATCTCGCGAAATTCTTAACCTTGCACTTTAAATCTGGTAGCAAAATTAATAGATTAAATAAGTTGACGCTTGTTTGAAATATTTTAAACCTCCTGATTTGCTCTGCTCAGAACTTTTTAAGCTATCTAGGAATAGAATACCCCTAGGAATAAACTATTATTTAATGCATTGCAAACTGATTCTTAATGAATTAAACGTGCTATTTGCTGAAATTATTTTTCATACTGCAAAACTTTGATTCAATTAAATAACAAGAAAGGAATAATTTTATAAACCTTTAAAGAAATTATCTAGCAAAATGCACTTTTGCTCTCAATTACTCGCCAGCTTGTGATGCTTACTAAATCCTGATCTTCAATCAGTATTTTAACAGGGGCAATTTATGAGCAGCGAACGTGTTAAATGAGTGCCGTAAAATGGGGTGAATCGGTACACTTTTCAGCTTTGATTGTAAAAAAACTAGTTAAAATATTTTTTTTCAATTCGATTTTTTGTGTAAAAACTTCGGTCTTGATTTGCTTTTGATATTCCAAGCAAAGACAAAACATTTTGAACAGTTATTTATATATATATAGGAATTTAGGGGTGTTCCGAATCACCCCGCTGATAGGAGTCAATCGGAACAGATGATAAAATCTTTATTTTTTTCCATTTAACCTGTATCAAGTCTTAGAAACATGAGTAATGGGATGGGGGGGGGGGGGGAGAATAAGAACAGATAGTTACTGTCAAATAAAAGTTTATTTTCTATACCAGTAAACGTTTATGATTTGCCAAAATTCAAAATAATTTCGAACTTATGAAAAATTAAAATTAGTTTTAAGACATGCTTTTGAACTGAAATACAAAGATTTAACATAAATTGAAGTCACTCATGTTGTCCACAAATATGTAATTGTCCTAAAAACTAGAAATTGTGGCTTGGCTTAAGTTTTTCAAAACATCTTCTGGGATGAAAGCTGCTTTTTCTTTAGTTTCTTAAAATCTGTTTTGAGGATTGTCCTGTAAGATTTTCCCACTTATTCATCACTGTCTGTGTGCTGGACTTTTGTCACATAAAGTCTGTGTGACTCTCCCCCATACATTTTAAGTAAAAAGAAGTCTCCTGGAGCAAAAATCTTCTTAAACCTGCAACTTTCTGTCATTCTAAGACTTAGTTGCTCACAAAAAGGGATAAACAGTAATAAATCCTTGTCCTTGTCTTGACTAGAAAAACTGGAGTTAGAATCGCGATTTTTCAAACAGTTTCCTTTAAATAAGTTTGAACTGGAACAACAGAACCAAGTGTTCCGATACACCCCGCAATTTTTTTTCCTATGTTATTTTTCAGTATTCTTCATTTTTATGACACAATTTTTTTTAAATGTAAATTCCAATGTGGTATTTAGTTGTTCAGATACATGCATAATTGAAACATACCACTCTTTGGTTTAAAATATAAGAAGGTTTGTTCTTACATATGAAGTTTTGCAGTCTATGAAAACGTGATGTTTTTTAGTATTCCACGTGCAGCCCTTCTTAAAAGCACTAGCGTCTAAAACACACGAATACGTTGAATCTCACTACGCAAAATGTTAACAAACCGAAGTCGCTGCGCATGCTCGAACTCTCGCCTGTGCTAGCGAAAAGTTAGGTTGTACTGTTTTTTTTTTTTTTTGGTAGCAACAAAATCTCTCGTCGAAAATAGCGATTCCCCTAATCCCTTCAGCCCTTTTTTAGGAAGTTTTTCTCTTTTCTTTCATTGATGGTGTATTTATTTTACATAGACGACATTCAATCACGCTTCAAAATATTTATTTAGAAACAAGCCGAAAGCTTTCAACACAAAACGACCATTTTTTCACTTTTGATTTATATGCAAAATTTTTTTCAATTAATTGCAAAAATTATAACTAAAATAATTTAAATTTAAAAAGGTTAAAATTTTCCTTAATAATTTTTTTGATGTGGTATTGCATTTCAAGTTATACTTTTAAACACATTTTTTATTTGAAAATTTCTTTTTTTTTTTTTAATTGCTTTGTTGCACTTTGTTTTATAATTAAAAAAGTAATCCAGGTTTTGATCTACTTATTCTTAATGAAATTTAATTTCAATTATATTTTAAAAAAACTTAAAAATTTATTCAAAATGTAAAATTTTTGTCAAATTAATACTTTTTAAAAAACCTCTTGTTTTATTACAAAACTAAACTTATTTCAACCCTGAAATTCAAAACAAGTGTCTCATTTCCGAATGTGATGCTTTAAAACTATTTGTACAGTGTTAAATCTGAAGTCCACATTTTTACATGCGTTCAAACATTGTCCTAATTCAATATTTCGAAAGATCTGTTAAATCGTGTCAAAACTAAATATTTGTCTATGGACAGTATAGCTTTAAAAATCATTAATTTTTTAATAATTTCTGCTGGATATTTTTTACATAAATATGTTATTTCACTTGAAATTTATCATAAAAATGCTTATAATAGTGCATTATTAAAATTTGAAATTCAAGCGTAGTTATTTAAGATTATTGACAATGCGATAGTCTGGTAATCTTGTTCAGAATGTTTTGAAAGCTTCTTTTTTGACACTTTTTTAGGTACTGGTCTTTGAGGCAATTTGCAGTCTTATTTGCAGGGGATATACTTAGGTCAATATCATGATTTTCTTGCAAATGTTTGTTTATGTTAATTTTAGAAATATTTTCTTCACACAGAGGACATTTTAGTAAAGAACTCGAATAATTTGTCTTCGCATGTATTTTTTTCATGTGTTCCCTTAAACACTTTTGCATTTTAAAACTTTTCTCACACAACCCACATTTAAAAGAACTATCATCGGTAGCACAGTTTTTTGGCAAGTCCTTGTCCAACACAGAATGAATTTTCTTCAAATGATATCGAAAATGATAAAAATTGTTAAATTTCTTTTTTCAATGAGAACAGTTATAAAGAAATGTGTTACATATCTGTTCCATTTTCGATGGAATCTCTTCACTATTAAAAGTTGCACGGCGCGGCACACCCCCGTCAGAAAATTCTAACATAGCGATGATTTTGCTTTGATAAAAGCGGCTGAGGTGGCCCTGAAAATGGCCGTTTTTTTATTTAAATTTGTGCAAGAAATCATAACAACCAAAACAATATGACAACCAGCTCATCGAAATTAGTCTCGGAACCGAATAGATCAAACTTCGCTCTCTGTAAGGATAGAATTGCGCATGCGAAAAAAATCTCGTTTTCAGTGCGAGGAATGACGAAAACTGTTTATCTTTCGCTTTGTGATGCCCAACGTATTCGTGCACTCTAGACACTAGTCTTAGAAGCCAGTAGCGTTGCCAGATTGAAACAAGTAATTTTTTCCTACTTTCTATGATCTTACCTTTATAAAAAAAACTTAATGGTGAAAAAAACCCAATAGTATATTTATGAAGAATTTATTTGTACGGTCGGGAAGTTTTGTTCCGATTGACCATGCTGTTCCTATACACCCCATTTTACGGTATATATACATTTTAACCCATTAACCGCTGGCGTTGAGTTGACGCAACGGTCATTTTAAAAAATCATAAAAAATTTGCTACTTAATTTTTGTATAGGTTTCAGTTTTAGGTTTAAGAACAATAATAGAAACATATTAAGTAAAAAAATTGCCGCAAACATTTCTTTTTATGTCTAATAAAAATTGGTTCTAACACGCTTTTTTTTTTTTTTTTTACTTAAATTTGTGATCTACTTTTCAAACAAAAAAGTTAGAAAAGAAAAAAGTTTGGGTTTATATGTGAAATACTCTTTGTTAAGGCAACTTTTATAGGAAAATTCCACACAGAATCTGATTATGTGGGGGAGGGAAGGAAAGCAAAAGCAGGTGTTGTGTGTGCGCAACGTCAGCGAAAAAGGGGTAGTCAGACTGTCTGTTTTAACTGCTTTCCCAAAGGAAATAGATTTCATTTCTGTTCTATACTTTTTGACTATGCAAGCTTTTTTTTGTCTCCGCCTTTTGAAATGCCCGAACAAGGTGTCTTACTTTGGAAAAAGCATGAGAACAGATAAAAAAAAAAAAAAAAAAAAAACTGATGATGATTCAGGGTTTGACTTACGGTAAAGTTGAGCCTGTAAAGAATGTTTTTCGCAACTTCAGAGCTCAGAAGAAAAAGGTTTCAGTTCCTCAGCCTTGTATCATTGAGCAATATAACATGAGAATGGGTGGTGTTAATTTGTGTGATAATTCAATTTCAAGTTACAGAATTAGAGCCCGAGGGAAAAATTGGTGACCAATATTTTCAAATTTTTTGATATTGTTCTATACTTGGAAACTTTCAAGATTATCTGAAGAAGAAAATATGAATAGTCACCTTTGGACTTTAGACGAGAACTTGCACTTAACTTTTTACAGCCCCCCCCCCCTGATAATAATATGTAGATGGAAAGTTCAGCTACAGGACGGCAAAGCAAATTCAGCTTATCAATGCCAATATCTGAATGACATTTTACAGTAAGGTCTCCAAATAACAAAAGAATACGGTACAAGTATTGCCATAGTCATACTGTTTATCGCTGCAATACTTGTGATGTTACTCTCCTACCCTATTACAACGAAGTTTATCATGGATGAACTAGGATAATCATGTTTTTGTAAAATTTCAAATTCATTAAGTGAATTTATGTGATTTTTTAAAAATAAATTTCAGTTTCTTCTTAAGTTCTCTGCACGTTTCAAAACTAACAAAGCTAATACAAGTTTTACCCGTCTAAAACTGCAGAATTGTATCATATAAAACTACTTAGAACCCATACTCCATTTTCGCTGATGTTGCTTCAATGCAACACCCTACATTTCTAAAGATAAGAGAAATTTTGTTCTTTTTACAGCATAATACTATGTATGGGCTCAAAATAATAACTTTTTTGATTTGTATCAAAAACAAAAAATTCTTTTGATTTTCGGCGGTTAATAGGTTAATATACATAAGTAAAAATCATAAGTAAAAATCATTTTTCCAAAAAATATACCAATATCAGGTTCACATATTACTGAAAAAGCTATGCTATGTTTTAGAGTTCAATCCCTTTTTTGTTCTGAAAAATATTTTTTTTATTTTTAAACTTAGAAGTAATTTTTTTTGTCTTGATTTTAGTCATAGATCCAGAACAAAAATACAGAACATTGGAGCTGAGTATAACAGATTGTTTTATCTTAGTTATAAAATTTTATAAACAATTGAAATATTATGTGCAAGTAAAGACTTTACCACACTGAGACATTTTCACACAGGAATTCTATATTACTTTCAAAATAAATATACCTGTAGAGACAACTACCTTCGTTTATATGAGGTTCTGACTTGATTTTTGACTTACTAATTTTGTATTTTTAATTAGGCTAAAAACCCATATTACTTAAGACTCAACAGTAATACTTTTATATATGAAACATAATTGCTATGCCATTAGGCATTAATTTAAATACCATGTCAGTGTCCAGGAGGTCACAAGAAACAATTATTTGTATAGCAGAAAACCTTACCTCACATTAAACAGCTTGATATGCATAGCATACGTTCCCCTTGCACTGCAGCATCTCTGGAAATGAGAGTACTGATATGGCAGCCACAAGAGGCTGTGCTGTCCACCAAACCCTTTCTAAGGAGATTTGTTGCTTTGAAGATCAATTAGGCTATAAGAAAATCACACTTAGCCAAGCCAAGAGAAAGATAGGGGAGAAGCCCTGGAAAGAAAACATCCTTAAGCCTCCCACACTTTCCCAGAAATTGTGTGGCTGCTGCAATTTGATTGACGACCATACTTGATTGCCTCTAGGCTCACCTCTATCATTTTGGAATCCTTAATAGCCCAGCTTGTTCCCTGCGTAGCAATGATACTCTGATGACACACTTCTCTGCCCAGCTTTGATGGAAATATTTATTTACTCCCATTACTGGGAGGAGAGCAACTTTTATTTAGCAAAACCACAGTAGGCAGACACCATAAATATTCTTTTCTTTAATATTCATTACGCCTTTCCCTAAACTGATTATTTAAT
Organism: Uloborus plumipes; assembly: GCA_038373865.1. NCBI lineage: Eukaryota > Metazoa > Arthropoda > Arachnida > Araneae > Uloboridae > Uloborus > Uloborus plumipes. Next base: position 75,997 of record JAXGGA010004109.1, on the reverse strand, counting down.
ATGACATAAATAACCCATTTTGACAATTTATTTGTTAAAACATTGTTTTAGTCAAAAGTCGATTTTCCCCACAAAAACCTACAGTTTCCTTAATCTTTAGCCAACAGAGGTACAGCCTGGTCTCACCTCTTAGCATTACACATTGGGAGGGTTCGCAGGACTCAAACCGAGGATTTGTGTGGTAAAATCCAAGGCGTAATGCCGAGAGGTGGGGCAAAGGGGAGGAAAGAGAACACTCTCCAGTTGTACAACAGTTGTAACCCCGTTGGCTAAAGATTAACACTTCAAATGTATTTATTCACTTTTTCACATTAATTTTTTTTTTTTTTTGAGTGTCTTCATTAGGTACTGCGGAAAGAAATAACCCACCAAAATCAGAAACATTTAACTAAAAACATGGATTACAATTAAATGTTTGAAATTTCCCCCCAAAAAATGCAATTTTTTGCACTTAACTTGAGTACATCATTGTTTAAAACCTACATATTGCATGTACAGTAGCTTTTAGTCTTATATCACAACATAACATTTGTTTTTACTTGCAATTGATTTCCTGTTTCTTTTGTAAAAATAATAAAATTAAGTTAATGTTTATCAATAATTATGAACCTTTAAACATCCTATAAATGTAGTGCATCATAAGGAATTCCCTTTTGCTTGATACACACATGAAACTTGTTGATTAATCAGAAATAAAGTAATCTATAAACTTCTATTTGTAATTTCTTTTTGTTAAATCATAATTTCTTATAACATTAAAAAGGAAACTTTTATCTAAATTTCAGTATTTTAAATCTTAATAATAATCATAATCAAAAATAGTTGAAAACAAATTTTCATGTAATTTGGTTTGGAGTTATTTGACAATCACACTTAAAAAAGCCACCAAAGAATGTTAAAATGTTTTCTGATAGTTTTTGAACAGATTTTAAATTACTGTGAGTGAGGCTTATACAGATAAACTATGAGCTCAACACAGTAAGATACATTTTAAACTATGCTGTGTGACACAAGCAAAAAGCTATGAAGTTTAGAGGGAGCGGCAGAGGTTTTAAAGCACTGTAATTACATATGCGAACAGAAATATAGTGGCCTTTTATACATAGTATAACTAACGAAATACAGTATACTTTTTAAGATAATGTCTCAATGTTATAAAGTGCTTCTAACTTCACGCTACAAAGAGAGCAAGAAATCAGATAATAGAAAAAGCTATGCTCTAGCTAGACTGCTATGCAAAATGCAAAAGATTTTATTCCTATTTTATATTAAATCTTTTTTTAAGCAGTTTTGTTTATCCTATTAATGAAATATAAAGTTTTTGCAAAAATCCAGTAATTTGGTAGGAATTAGTCAACTTTTCCATAAAAAGTAGAATTAACTGGCTATTTTCTTTGAAAATACTACAGTTTCACTTAAAGACCACTAATCTGGAATAGCTATAAACAAGCTGAAGGCAGATGCTCTTCCATTAAAGCTGAAATTGCCTTCACATTGATACCTAAAGTTAATGTCTTATTGCTTCAAAAAATATTCCCAAAAATAGTTTTTATGAATATATTGTTTTAAAGATCAAAAGGAATACAATCAAACTGAACATTTAGACAAGTTTGCGAAGGGGAAATTGTTGAAAAAAGAGGAGCTTTCGTTAAAAATTTTGAAGCCAAGTGTTGTTTTTATTATCAATATAGCCCTTAATAGAAAAATTTCTATGTCTTAGGAATGATTTATCCCCCGCCCCCTCCCCAGACTTGACTTTGACAGAATGAAAAACCCCAGCCCAAGAATTCCCTTATTCCTTTTTACGATGATAAATATAACTCATAATTCCAGGCAAAATAAAATTAGCAACAAAATATTTTTTGTTAAGGGTAATTCCATCGTGACTAACATAACATTTAGAGTAAATTTTTAATCTTTCTTTCTGTGTGTGAGCCTTATTTTTGTCACAATACCAAAAACAAGGTGTTATTCTTCTCTGCATAGATGAGTTGCTTAAGTTAATATACAAAAAGAATAATATTAACTTCATTTTTGGCAGTTAGAGGACATTTTGATCAACGTGACTAACATAACAGATTTGAAACAGATCTGTTATGTTAGTCACGTTGATCAAAATGTCCTCTAACTGCCAAAAATGAAATTAATATTATTCTTTTTTTATATTAACTTAAACAACTCATCTATGCGGAGAAGAATAACACCTTGTTTTTGGTATTGTGACAAAAATAAGGCTCACACACAGAAAGAAAGATTAAAAATTTACTCTAAATGTTATGTTAGTCACGATGGAATTACCCTTAATCAAAATTTTATTTTTCTTTCATTAAATTTTGTGTTTAAGTTATAAGCTCTGTTAGCAATATTCATTCTGTATGTTTTTACCTTAGTATGAGAAATGTAATTATGTACCTCTACTTATTGGTAATAGGTAAAGAAATCTCAACATCCCAAGATTAAGGATTAAAATACCTCGTAACAGAGTATGCAGTTTAGGTAGTACTATTTTCTATAATAAATGCTCTGAATTCAATACTTACTCTGATCACAGTTCCTTAGCAGATGTTGATAATACAACCATGTTCTGTATGTAAATTTCAAAAGGGTGATGGGGAGGGGGGAGGGGATTTTAAATTAGACCTTTGCTCCACTGCTTGACAATGTCCATCTTAGTATCTAATAAGACTTTTTGTACTGGGAATTAGAATCAGGTGTTAATTTTTTTTTCTGTGTGCTTATGTTCAAATTATGAAGCATAAAAAATTGGAAATCAAAAACTCACTGGTTAAGATGAATTTACTAATATTAGGACTGAAAATTTGTTTTGCCCTTTCAAAATTAACCTAATATTTCATTAAAAAGAAAAGAAACACTTATCTGCGTTTTTGCAAGAAATGCAAATAAACTAAATATTATACATACAGAGCTGCCAACTTGATATAAGTGCCATACATCTTCTAAAATTTGTACAATTTATCGAAAGTATATTCTTTAGAGGGTGTAACCATACCTGCACATAACACATCAAATTATTTGCTTTGATATGTTATGTCCAAATAACTGTGTTATGTCCAAGTAACTTCCAATCAACTTAAATGTAGACAAATACATTTTTAAGCACTAGTAAGCATTTTGTGAGGAAACAAAAAAATTCCTCCATGAAACCCAATTGATAGTGTCAGTGCATGAGAGAAAGATAAATTTTTGTCCTCTGTTGCACATAATTCTAAATAAAAATTCCTCTGAATAAGATTCTAATAGTTGCAAATACCATTCTGATTTCAATATAATTATATAACACAGAAATAAATTAATCTGAAATTTAAAATCAACATTAGTATTGCGATATTAAAGTGAATAAACCAATGCACAATTCACTATAAACAAATTACAGCCTATGTGTAATGCAATGCAGCTACCATTTGTACAAGCAAAGTGCCTACAACAAACGCAGAGGATTTTTACTAGGTTGTTTGGATTGAAAATGAATAAGAATTAAGCTTTGAAGTTTTCCTGTTGAGATCCAAGCAGATAAATATTGCTGTGAGAGCTAATATTTAGAAAAGTGCCAATTTGGGTCCCAAGTGAATTTTCACTAGTATTTCAATAACTAGTTTCAAAAATAATTTTCCCTAGAAAGAAGACAAGGTTCTGCTTTCATTTCATCTAATAACATCAGAAAATTTTTTTTTTCTTCAGAAAATATTGTTTTTATACATCAAAAATCAGATCGGTAACGTGTCCCCAGTAGCAAAGCTTAGCATGCAAACAGGTCATGCGCACTTTATAACTTCCCAAAAAAACGCACTTGCACGAAAAACGATTCTATTTTTACCCCTTTGTTAATATTTTACTTCATTTTTGTTTTAATCGATTTCTGATTTTCTAGCCGATGAGAAAAAAGCGTGTCCCAAGTTCCGCCGTCAGAGCGGTAACAATAACTTCCGATCTATGTTAAGGCTCCCAAAATCATTTCCTGCACCTATACCACGTGACACTGAGTACCTGGTGGGATGTTTTATCGAATCGTAATTAAAAATTTGCATTTCTGCATCTAAAATTGTATGTAAGATTTTTTAAAGTGATTTTATAAAATGTGTGTCATTTGAGTCATCAGATCGGTAACACGCTCTAAAATGCGCAGCTTTTTTTTATTTCAAAAATTATTTTATATATAAGTATAGTCCTTTATTACAAGTGAAAAAACCACGTGTTTGATTTTGGTTTAGTGCGATCGACTCGGAAATAAAAAAAAACTGTCAGTTTGTCAGATTGGTACATTGAAAAACAGCGAATATGTTACAGAACTAACTCACACGTTTCAGAATTATAAAAAGCAAAAATCATATGTTTTAGCCATATATTGAATATTTTTGTTCTTAAAAAATGAAAAGCAATGAGTTTTTAGTACAATTGCTTCATTTGTGGTTTGTATGACCTTACAATAGAAGTTAGTAAAATAAGAAAAAGTGACACTGCAGAAATTAAGTTAATTAATTATGATTATTTTATTTATTTATTTATTTATTTTTTTTTTTTGTGCTTCAATTTCTCATAACTTCGCTAAATAACTAGATAATTAGCATGCTAAATTTGAATTTCTGATCAAGAAAATAAATTTCCTGCAACTAATTAAAGAAAAGCAAGCAGCAGAGTTGTGTGTTGAAAAAGTTGAAGTTGTGTGTTGTTTCAAAACAAAACAAATGTTTTATTAGCTTGGATTTGGTAATCTCATAATTTATTTTATTTAAAAACCTTATCGCTCACTTTTATTTCCAAGAAATGCTTTTTTATATTGAAATTTGACTTTTTAGCCTAATATATATATTTTAATATAATTATCTTAATTCTATGTTAAAAATGCAAGGATATGATATCATATTTAGAGATGTTAACGAAGACTGAAAGCATAAAATCAAATATGTAGCTCATATTAACATCAGATCTGTAACATTCATCAGATCTGTAACGGCTTAAAATTGAGTAATCTAAGGAGGGGGTAAATAACTTCCGTGACCTCCCCCCATTTATTTTCTTGCATTTAGACCCAATTTAGACTTAAAATCCAATATTAGTTTTTTCCTGCAAATTTTTTTTTTTTTTTTTTTCAGAAAACTCCAACTTCAAATTGGCACTTTTCTAAATATTGGCTCTGTGATCCTTTTTGCTGAAATGGTGAAAGCAACCACTTCATAGCTACTCAGTACATAATACATAAGATTGCAAGTAGAACCACTAAAGAGGATATTCCAATTTTTCAGAGTTTTAATTCAGTCCGGATTCAAGTATCAGAAAACATTTTATTACAGAGTTGCTTGCCATTGTTAAATCTTTAAAATAAACAATACATAATATCTGTGGAGAAAACAGTTAATTTAGGAAAATCTAGTAAATAATTGAAGTTATTTTATTAATAGTATAATTGTAAACGATGTGGCATCTTAAAAAAACATCCCTGCGCCGCAGGCTGGTTTTGAGGAGCTTGGTACAATGTCTGGCGACATTTCTACCTTAGAACCAGTCTTGCGAGAGGGAATGTCGCATCTTGCATGGGGAAAGCTTGGAATGACCACTCCTGATTCCACAATATTTACACATTAATAGTATATTTCAGCAATAGTTGATTAAAAAATATTTCCAGCAAAGAGTGGGCAATGTATTATTTGGCTTCATGACTTGGGTGTCATTAAAAAAAGATGGACTTATTTCACAAAATAAAACTTTTGTACAATGAAACAATCAAATAAAAATTTAAGCACTCTGTAGAGGAATTTTATTAACTGGCAGCTCTGTACATAGGAATGAAAAATTGATGTCGGAATCACATATTTTACTTGAGTATATCCTAACATTTTAAGCAAAGTAAAAATAGATTGCAAACTATATCAACGACTTTGATGCAAGAAAAATTGTTTATGATACCACAACTTTTCACTTAACTTTCCATTTATCATAAATACAAGTTACCTGTTATGCGACAGGATACTCATGTCATTTCATTCAAAAAACTCAACTGGCTTGAGGCTACAACATATATAAGTACTTTAAATCATTACTCAAATTCAATATACAACCTGGGAACATCACAAGTAAGCCTTTTCCCACAAAGGCTCTAAGGTTGAAAAATTCCTTTCCTTCAAATTCTTTGATATTTCTGACGGTATGTCTTTCAAAGAAAACTTTTTATTACCTGTAATATGACAAGATAATAAAAAAAATAAAAACTAGAAAAATAACTACATTTGAACTGTTCCATTGAAGAAAATCAAAATAATTGAATAACTGCTTCAGAAGACTTAACATATAACACAGCCATTTAAAATAATTACTTGATAGAATAAAGGATCCTCAGATTTTTACTTTTTGAAGTCTTTAATATTATAATAAAAAGAAAAAAATAATGAGTAACATACATACTTACCAATACTTCCCTCAAAGGATTCAGCCATAAATGCTTGAGTAAGATATTCCTTGTATTCTTCAAATTTACAAACACATGTTAAACTGTTGGCTCTTTCAAAATTCTAAATGAAAATCCTAAAAAAAACTGAACAGAACATGCAGAACATATTGCATGAGTTACTGAAACTTTACATACCATCTTCACTATGTGAAGCTTGACCACAATAGATCTTTACTACAATTTGTTTGTGGCTAAGACCTGAATTCCGAAATGTGCCACCCCAAACTGGATAAATAGAATATAAGCTACATCACTATTTTCTAACACGGGATGCAAGCATCAGTATGGGACAATTTGAGCTATCTAGGGAGTAATCTAAGAATTAGTTTTTTGGAACTTCAGAAATTTATTCTCTTTTTTTTTTTTTTTTTTTTTTTTTTTACATAACCATCTTTTTTTCTTTCTTTTTTATTCCAACATTACATTTCAAAGCTTGTTTTAACCAAGCATAAAGGTATTTTAGAGTTACACCATATGAAAACACAATTACGTTTTGATTAAAAACAAATTCTAAAACGCTTTTGGGGGACATCCACATTTTATGTGGCCACAAAATGTTGGGAAACAACTGCACTACATAAATTTATATGTGTATTTGACACTTATAGGAACAAATAACTTTAGTTTCATGCAACTTAAATTTGCCTAAATTATACCCTCAGTTATTAATTTTAAGAATTTTCATAGCCTATATTTAATTTATTTTTTACTTTTAGAAACTTAAAGTGAAATTTTTTTAAGAATAACCTTTTCAACTACAACAGGAAACAGCCATCCCTAAAGCTGACAGTGCCCAAGACAAATCTTTTTCTGATCTTCTGCCAGAGATTTAAAGTTCACGTAATATTCAACTTGTAGCGTGAATCAAATTCTGCTATCTTCAGTACCAAAATACTCATTTAAGTTATAAATTTAACATACAGCATATTTCAACCTACACGCAATGCATAAATAATGAATATTTTATGTGGATACATATTTCAAGAGTTACTAAAAACTTGTTTGACATTTAAGTTTCCTTAGTAAAGTCAAAATTTTTTTCTTAATAAAATGTGACTAACAATATAAATTGTGAAGTTCTACTTAATTGTTTAGTTTCCTTTTGCAACTGATCTGCATTTCATCCTCATTTACCTGGACAGCAGCATGACACCTGCTCAGAATAGCAAAGACTTGGCTGGTGTTATAAAAGAAGCACAAAATATGGTATGGACAGAAATTTATCATGATGTTAATTTTGTAAGAAATAGCAAACTATTAATTTAACACAGCTTTCAGTTTTAGAAGTCTAAATTAGAAGGTTACCTTTTGGCAGCTGATAAAATGTTAGAAGGAATGGAAAAGGGGGGTTATTAAGTAATAATTTTTTTAATCAATTTTAAAATATTAGGAGCACTATATAAAAGGAAACTTTGTTCACACGCAGGATAAAAAAGGACTATTGAAAAAAAGAATTTCATTGACATTAAGTTCATTCTTTTCAAAAAAATTAAAAAGCCTGAAGAAAATTTTAGAGAAGAAATATCTTTGGCTGTGTACAAAAAACTAGCATCCTAAGATTTTTTTACCAATGTTTTACTTCTGATAAAACATCAGTAATACATAGTCGAGAAAATCAGCATGTGTCCTTATAGAACAAGAGATAAAGCTCTGGATGGCTTGTTGTAATAATGTTCTCTAAATTAAGTTACAGTTTTTTTTTTTTTTTTTTTTTTAATTTACTGGGATATCAGGGTTTGAAATGCTGTTGTTCAAATGATTTAAAAATTACAGAGGATCCTAAATCACAAGAATTTTCAAAGAGCGATTTCTTTTTCTATCAGAAAGAGAAAAAAAACAGCAGATATCGTTGAATTTCGAAACCAAAACATGATGAGTTCCAGCCTTTGAAGATTAGACTTCAGAACACCATGAGTATTACATAGTAGGGTGGATCGCTCTTCTATGGTGAAAAAAAAAAGTTTCGTAAATCCAAATCTACCTATGCGGAAAAGATGTTCTATGGCATGGGAATTAAGAAAAGATAAATGAAAAAAAATATTTCAAAATTTTGAACCGCCGCAAAGGGGTTGAATTTTGAAAAAAATGTTGAAAATCGCTTAATTTTGGTTCCATATTTTTTTATTTAAAATACTTATTTCCCTAAAACTAAATGCTCCAAAGAGATAAATATTGATTATTGAGTACTGAGTATTGAATAATAGTAAGTATTTTGGAGTATATTAGCCCCTAAACACTCCCTTTTCACACCGTTGTATGAGCGAATCAGTAGTAGCACAACCGCCACTGCTATGGACTAAATGACATCGAGGAAAATTATGTCCATGGCCATAATTTGGCCCCATTGGGTTTATATTTCAATGGTCGCAAAGATAAGATTTTGAATGAAAGGCAGAAACAGAAAAGTTATAAACGAAGAACATGTAAGTTTAGTTAAAGAGCCTGTCTCTAAGTATATCGGCCACGTGTCTAAATGTTGGAAAAGTGCAAATCCACAGGAGAACATATCGTAAATTTCTTGTCATCCACTGATGAGATAGATGTAACGAAGTTTGTTGCAATTGGCTGTGATGGAACTTCTGTTAACACATGAGTTAAAAGAGGTGTTATTCGAAATATAGAACTGATCCTGAAGTGTCCACTAGATGCCAGTTATACGCGAACGAGCTTCCTTTGCGCCATCTTTTTACTCATGTGGATGGAATTACGACTGGGCCCAAGAGGAAAATTTTGGAAAAATAGGAAAATTTTGGCTAGATGCGACAAGCTGCCTGTAGTTACATTCGTATCTATAACTTGCACACTATGTGAAGTCACCAACAAAACGGATCTAAGCACTATCAACGGTACTTAATGGAAATCTGTGAAGCCATCAACTCCGAACATTGCAGCGAAAGTCTATCTATGATAAACCCCGGAAATGTTTGCCCCTCAAGATGGCTTACAACTGCAAAAAGAATTCTCAGACTCTATATAGCTTATGAGGATCCGTTTGAGACATTAGTTACAGTAACGACATTCATTTTAAAAGTATATGCTCCCACGTGGTTCTAGATCAAAACAAGATCTTTTATAACCTATGGTGCGCAGCATTTTCATCAAATAATCTTTCTTTCGCGATATTTGTCGAATGATTTGAAAGAAGTAATTGACCCTGTTCTTAAACGAAATGGGTTTATTGGTCACTCAGAAAATGTTCTGATATCAATGCTAGCTGACAACAGATATCACATAGAGTAATTAGCGCTTCAAAGAATTCTAAAAGCACGTAAAGCTAAACATACTGTTTGTAATTCTACTACTTCAGCGGATATTAACATCCGAATTTTTCAATTTGCCAAACTTTCACTTTTGCGCAACAGATTATGTCGATTTGATTAAGTGGGAAAATGTAACAGAGCCTCCACTGACTGAATGCTTTTGTGACACCATATAATTTTAGAAGCAGTAGAAAACCCAGCAATCATTACAAGAGTTTATTCTACCAGTTATCCGGAATTTTCCTTACCACACTCAAGCGACAGAAAGAACAATAAAAGTTGTCACAAAAGCCTATGCTGCTGTGCGTGGACCCCATAACAGAGATGGATTTACAAGAAGTCGTCTGAAGTCGCGAAGGCTCATGCCAGTCTTCAACACAAAGAGTGATTACTGTCCCCTGTAATTTCGATGGTATTTTAAGTTCAGAAAGTTTTGAATGTACATAGATTTTTTCTGGTCATCATCTACTATGATTTCAATCATCCAAAAAACATTTCTTTAAATTAAAATGCTCTTTTACTTTGGTAAAAAACGTCGTGACCTTTGCCATTAAGAGGTTTGATTAACAAAATCTAACAACGCTTGCGACAGTCCAGCTAACCTTATTTTTTCTTTTTAAATCCCTCGTACCTCATCCATGTTCCTTAAAACATATTTTATAAAAAGGTAGACTCTAAAATAATAATATGAGACAGTTTACCCACATAGGTAGAGCTTAAAAATCTAAAAATAAAAATAATTGATTAATTTCGATTTTTTGACAAAAAAAGCCTCAATTTCTAAAATTCATCCCTCTTGTGGCAGTTCTAAACTTAAAGTTAAATTTTTTATTTTCTTTTTTCAGGAATCTGTGTATCATAGACCATCTTACCCACATAGGTAGAATTTAGAAAACTAAAAATAAAAATATTTGATTAATTTCGATTTTTTGACAAAAAAAAAGCCTCAATTTCTAAAACTCATCCCTCTTGCGGCAGTTCTTAACTTAAAATTTAATTTTTTATATTATTTTTTCATGAATCTGTATAGCATAGAACATCTTTTCCGCATAGGTAGGATTTAAAATTCGGAAAAATTTTTTTTCGATCCACCCTATTACATAGTGCTCAATCGATAAGGAAAGCAATTTACCCCTCGCAAAATATATTCACAGATCAATTTCAACTTTACCAACAGCAGCCCCACTAACTGCATTGGAGTGATTGCTAGGATTGAGCTTTATGAACAACAATTAAAATGTGCAATATATCTTTGTTAATAGTAAAATGTTAAGTGAAGAACTAGTTTTAAATTTGTACTTCAGAACCAGACTAACGTAATTCCAAAAATGCAATTTTTACTTTATCACTGCATTGTATATAGAATCTTATTCTGCATCGACCCATGGAGACAGTATTCTATAAAAAAGGAATAACTTCCCAATTATTTATCAGAGTTAAATAGTGCGAGTCTCATCCTTTATACAAACATTTTCACACTCTCCTGAAAAGAAATGAAAATGGACATAATTTAGTCTGGCTCCAAGGTACAGAACTAGTAACTTCTTGTTATGCTTCTCAAGCTATGTTTGCATTTGCTAGGTTTTTTCCTCTTAGTAGCTTGATTAAAAAATAGTCGATAAGTCTGCTTGAATTTTCCATTTCGTATGTAAAATATAATTTTTAGACGGCTATTCTATTGAGATCTTTTATGAAATAAACTTACATTATACCTTATAATTATTTTCTACTAAAAATATACATTACTGATCATATTTTGCCAGTGTAAGAAAAAAAATAGTGTTTTAAGGGATTAAACAACTGACAGAAAATTATTCTTTCATTGTTAACTATGTATCAAAATAACTATAAATACTTTATATTAGTATGCTTTTTTCAGACTTATGAATAGTTCATAATAAAAAAATACAAATTTTTCATGAAGTAGTTTTATTTTTCATTCTTTCAGTTTGACTGTTGTTTGGTAGTAATATAAGATTAATGGACATTTAACATAGAATTGCATGGCATTTGAATCAAAAAATCATCTATGAACGAAATTACTACTTGACGTCCAGAAAAAAAAAGAAAACTATAATTGGTGCATAAGGCATTTAATAGCCATGATTTTTTAAAAAAACTAGATTTACATACCAGGGGTCAATCCAGGATATTTTTTCAAGGTCCTGTTTTTTGAATTTTGTGAAAACAAATGTGCAATTTTGTGAAAAAAAAGTAAAGGCTAAAAATACATATTCACGATTGCTTTTGAATCTCGGATTTCTGTGAAGAGCCAGTTTTCAATTTTGGTATTTTTGTGAAAGGTCTGTTTTCGAGTAACTTGAATTTTGTGAAGGGTCCATTTGCGAGTTTCTGAGGGGTTCGTCAACGGACTTAATTTTTAATTAGATTGACCCCTGTATACAATTATAAAATAGAATAAACTAGACGGTTTGATATTTGATCTTTGTGCTTTCCAATATATCAAGTATTTTTAGTGCATATTTTATGATTGTTTAACCTATTAATGCCCAAGTTTTTTTTAAAGAATATTTGTCAATTTTTATCTGCTTAAAATTCTTACTTGGAATGGTTTACATACATTTTAGGACTCAAATAGTTCGCCGTTGCGATATTTATTAAGTTATTTAACTTCCTGTCTACGGGATATTGTGAAGATATAGAAGCAAAATACGACCTTACTTGACTTTACTTTTGCATAGTAACATTGCAGAAGGCATCTCTGATCAATTTTAAGCAAATCATTTTAAAATAGTTTGATTTTGTGAAAAAAAGGTTCGTAAAAAAAAACTTCCTGTGGCTACCTATGCTGGATCGCTGCTTGACTGATTTGTTTAAAAATAGCTGTCCATAAATAAACTCTGATGTCCAAATAGTGGCTCTACCTGGTTTTCTCAAGAACTATTTAACTTGTGAAAAACAGTTTTAGTAAAAGGATAAACACATTACAGGTTCTTGTGTGCAATAACTAAAAAGCGTCCCATTTTTAGGCTACTGGGCATAAATGGGTTAAGGTTTGAATTTAGAGAAGGATATGTTATTTCTTTAACCAACTTAAAGTTTGAAAAATCAGTTACAGAAAACGCACCCTTCATTTTTTTATTGCAGCAGTAGTCCATTTGAGAAAGAATTATTCATCATAAACAGTTCTATATTTTATTGATTACTTTTCATTGTTGAAGCACTTGAAAATTTCAAAATCTTAGTCACTCAATCAAAAAATTCAGCAGGGATATTATTTATCTCCATAGTCTCTTGAAAATAAAGAAATATAAATTTGATTTTTACAAAACGCAAATAATAAATAACTAAAAATAATAAAAAAAAATCAGTGTTTTCACTATATAAAAATTAAGAAATATTTCCTTTTCACTTTTGTGACCAACAGTAACTTATCTATGAAGCTACTCATACTCTACAAACAAATTATTGTCTTGCACAGTTTAACCGTATGTCTATATATATACACAGAATATATATATATATATATATATATATATATATATATATATATATATATATATATATATATATATATATATATATATATATCAATGAGCAAGGTGAAAAGACAATATATTAAAGATAAATACTTTTTAACATACGACGAAAGAGTTTTCAGTTCTACCACTGACTCGGCAGAAGCATTATATTTCATTCAGACAACCTTACTCAGAATAGTTTCATCTTACAATGCAAACAGCCATCTTACCTTTTACTGCCATGTTTTCTACATTCTTCTTACCTTCCTAAGCCCCTCAAGTCATCCAGAAAATACAAAAGAGGAGGTAGCTTTCACATTGGGAATCCCTGCTTTAGAACATATCTAGAAAATATAACCAACTTACCAATAATTAAAAGCAATAACATAATAAATCACAGCCATATCATACCTACTTTAGTTAGATATAGAATACTTTCTTCATTTTCATACTTACGAAGATATACTAAAAACGGTACAATCTGAACATTAATAATCAACTTACTCAGTTCTTGTTTACTTAAAATATTATTCTGTGCATCAAAAGAAAATACTATGATAACATTTTCGAAAAAGAACATTGTGACTTGTATTTACAATTGTAAATACAATACACACTTAAAAATAAATGAACATTTAAAAATAATTAGTTTCTCGTTAAAATAACGAAAATTTACATAGATGCTTCACAAATTGCAAACTGAATACAACAAAATTCCTTTCAATATTAGCACCCTTTCTTTTTCAGAACCCTCAGCTGTTCAGCAATAACAATGCATAAAGTAAAGCCAAAACATTGAATATACATTATAAGAAACCATTTCACAAGTATATTTTAGTCTCATATTGTATTTTTTTAGTTTTTTTTTTTTACAAATTTTCAAATTTGAAATTTGCATAATACACGATGAAAAAAATATAAGCTATTTCCAGAATCACAAAAAAAAAAAAAAAAAAAAAAAAACATATAAACACAGGAATTAATGATCAAAAATTAAAAGCATGATGCATCTTATCTTTTATAGAGTTAACAAAAAAAAAAAAAAAGAAAAAAAAAGGAATACTTCAAAGAAAAAAAAGAACACAATTCTAAATGATATTTTATTTAAACATTACTTCAACGAGAGTCGAAGATAAATCAATTGCACAAAAAATAGCATATCCACTTTGCACAAATTTTTGAGTTTATGACACTTTTTCCGAAGTGCTAAATATTTTCAAATAAACTGACCTATACTACAGTCGAACTCGTTTATAATGAGCTCGGATATAACGAGAACTCTGATTTAACCAGGGAAACGAGAATATTTAGTTGGATCAATGTTAAGTCTATGGAACAGAATTCGTTTTTAAAGAGCAAGACCCGGTTTTAACGAACAATTTTTTCTGTCTCGCAGTCTTTTTTTCTCATCTTCCTAGTCTTATTTCTGTCTTATCTTCTTTTTTTCCCCTCTTGCGGTTTAATACTTTTGTATGAAAAATTCCACCAGCATTCCAGCGTCAATAGGGAGAGTTCATAAATCCGGTATAACAGGTGGGGCTGATTGTTTACAGAGAAAGGGGGTGGGAAAGGTGCTTTTGATTATCAGCAAATCAAAGAACCCTAAATGCTTCAAAAATGTAAAAAAGCTACCAGTTGAGGATGTTCATAGCCGAAAAGCCTGGATGACTTCGGACATTTTCACAAAATTCATTTCAAAATAGGAGAGACAACTGCGGAGAGAAAATAGAAAAATTCTCCTTTTTGATAGACAAATTGTTTAGCTCATCCTGAAATCACTGGACATTCCAATATCAGAATTGAATTTTTGCCACCAAATTCTAAATCTGTTATCCAGCCTATGGACCAAGGAGTAATAAGAAGTTTCAAGTGCCACTTCCGTAAGACACTTATTTTGATGCTTCTGAATCAAAGACCTATTTGACCTCCCAAGCCCCCACCCCCCTTTGGTTGCATGCCAGCGGTGAGAACCCGTTTATTACAAGCACTCGGATTTAACGAGCAACATGTTACGGTCCCTTCGTGCTCGTTATAAGCCAGTTCGACTGTATAATGAATTAAGTAATTTTAGTTATTTCTTTAATGGTTTTTACATTCACTAAAAGTGAGCTTTTTAAAGCAGAAACAGAATCACATCTTCACTTTTCTTCAAAGAAAGCTGATATTGGGATTTTTATTAGACAACTTTTATATTCTTCAGTACACATTAAGAAAAATACTACATAGTAAAGGAGTTTAAAGACTGACTGTTCATTAGTCCTCTGTGCTTCTTAATAACAAATTAAAGTTGCACATAGAAAGTAAAAGAGCCTTTACCAAAGAGCATCAAGCTATGTTTGTGCTTGCTGGAGTTTTTTCTTAATAGCTTTCTTATTAAAAACAAGCAGTTAAGTTGGTTTGAAATTTCTACCTCATATGTAAAATATAACTTCTGGACAACCATTTTATTGAGATTATTTATGAAATTTCTCTTCATGGCTTAATATTCAGTTATTTAAATTTATTAAAATGAATGATGTTGCAGGGTTAGATTTTTGCACAGAAAGCAGGACGAGGGGTCATTGTTTTAAGCTGTTCAAATCTCAGGCTAATATGGAAATTCAAAAAAATTGCTATTTTAGCAGGGTAGTGGGAACTTGGAACAGTTTAGCGGAAGAAGCGGTAAGAAGCAATGGAGTAGATAGCTTTAAAAGGGCCATTGATCTTCATTGGGGTCTTTAATTTGACTGGGACCAGCCCAGTTGGGCCCAGAGCCTGCTGCTGGTCATGGCATTTGTATTGGTATTTGTATTAAAACAACCTTTATAATGAAATTCTTAACATCAAAATAATTCTTTCATTGCATATTTTTTTGAAAAATGAAATTTGTTCTGTGAAATTTTAGATACATAACATTAAAGTCATCAATAAATTAAATTTCTTAACATGATCTTTAAAAGCTTTCACTAGTTTCATGTTTTCCCATTTAAATTTCAATCTTTCTTATAATGTATTAAAATAGAAAATAATTCAACAGTTTTAGTAAAAATATTCTAAACCCATCAGCTTTTTTATGTTATACTATATCAAGTTCAAAAAAAAAAAATAGCTCAACACACCATACAATTCTTCAACGACAACCTGCAGATAGTTTGAAACCTTGTTACTTTTCTTTTTCAAATATATTAGATGAAAGTTAGATCAAATTTCATATCAAAAAGATTCAGAATTACTTCGATGTAACTCTATTCTTCGCAGAAGTCAGCGAATTAATTTGTTTTTCTACAGTTCCGATCCAAAATTATAACTACTGATCAACGTTATTTGCATTGCAGACAGAATAAAACGATAAACACGAAAGAAAAAAAAAAGAAAAGCTAGATGATGGTGGGAAAGCTGTTTTTCTCATGTTTTAACAACACATGTTGTACAGAGAAAGCTATAAAAATCAAATTGGAAAAAATGGGGGTTAGTTTTTACAGGAACAAAAAGATACCTAATTTTTACACCACTAATGCGTGTGATATGCTTGAAAGAATGTTAAAGGAAAACATTCTGCTTAGTTACTTAGTTGGAATTTGTGCATTGTAAAGACGAAAATAAAAATTTTATGCAGGATGCGTAAAAACCAAAAACTTAGCTTTAAAACACACACTTCCTTTTCAGAAATTCTACAACCACGTAGACATTGACACATCTGACCCAACCCATTTGACACATCTGAGAACTCAGAAACTCATTTAAAATTACTTTTTGAAAACTTTTTTATATGAAACAATTTGCCTTACATTACTTACCCTTATAAAGCTCTGGTCACAGTTCGCCTAAATTTATACATAATGGCCTCCTTTTCTTTAAAAAAAATTTAGAGCAATTGAGAAAGAAAAAAAACTTATAAAAGCTCACGCATGCAATTTTTTTCCACCAGTCAAAACAGTAAGATTTTACCAGAAATCATGAATTCCTCTAACTTCCAAACTGAATAACTTGTACTGAATAAGTTGATCGATTCAATCACAGGTTTTAAAATTTTGACACAAAGTTGCTTACCTTTATGGCAGTCTGGACACAACTATCTTTCTTCCAGTCTGATGGGCAGTCTAATTTAATATGTGAGGAATATAACAATTCCATGTCTTACATAAAGAAGAGATTATGAAACTAATAAAATAACTTTTATCAAATAAAAAAAATGTGAAGAAAGTTCTTATATGTGTAAGCCCTTAGTATCGAATAGTATAAAAACAAAAAGGGGTAACAATTGAAGAAAAAAAAGAACACAAAGTGAAAAAAAAAATCTTTAACAAAATATTTAAAAAAAGATTAATCCATAAAACTAACACATCTTTATGTAGAACTGAATTAGTTAGACTCAACAATATATAAACAATAAAAGAACCTTTCCAAGATTGAAAGATAAAGAAAAAAAATAGGTTAGGGTTTATTTGTGTACTATTTTATTGTTTTAATTTTTAGAAAGTCAAACTCTCAAATTATATTAGGTCTATTGTATTGCATTAACATAAATATGCTTGTTTTAGAACTTTGTTAAAAATGTATTTTAGAAACCATATTTCCATATTCTACCAAAAAATTGACCATAACTTTTGAAAGATTTTGATAGCATAGCTATAATAAATACATTTATAAAACAATGTTCATTTCTTAAGCACCAAAAATATTTCATTTATACTATTTTTTTTCACTTTTAAAATTATCAGGCTTACTTGAAAGAGTGAGAAAAGAAAGAAAAAAAAAAGATCACACAAGAATTTTTTCGAGAGTTTTTCTTCTGTAAGTATGCATGTTATTTTTTTTCTTTAAACCTCTGCTTAATATTTACATAAATCACAAACTTTCAAAAATATTGATACCTTGCTAGTGCAGTTAAGTTTTACATTGCACAAGCATTCCTAAATTTTATTAATTTTAAATGAGCTCATTTAAAAATTACATATTTGTCAAATATGCAAAACGCCATCGCTGTTTTTATTTCAACCAGGACTGAATTAAACATTAAATTCAGTTTTAATCAAAGACAAATTTACATGAGTTTTGGATACTTAGATAAGCAATTTTCTAGCTATAACTATAGAGAAAATGCTAAAGACAAAACGATCTATTTTATGTATCTTACATTTTAAACTCGGCATACTCATTTGTAAATTATCACTCAAATATTTCAATGTGAGGTTGAAGTTGAATTAATAGATGCAATAGTAAAGCAAAATTACATTTTAAGCTACCAAATGTGATAACTTAAAGATTTATTAACTGAAAAACTAGATATGTATGAAGTTTAAAAGTAAATTATGTACTCTGTTTCTAGCTATGAAATTCTTTATTAATGACTTAAATCAATCACAGGTAAGTCAAGAAGCATTCCTTCACACTATAAAGTATTTCAATTTTTACATTAAAATCTTCAGAATTTTTTTTTTCACTTGGGACAAAATCACCATTTAAAGTTCAAGTTTTTTCAAAAAAAACTTTAATTAGTAGATAAGTTCTTAGCAGTCAACATCAACAAAAATGAAGACACAATTTTCCATCTTGATCAGGATGTGTATTTTGTATGTTTGATAGTCAATGCCAAACAAGCAGAAAGCAAATATCTTTTCCAGTTGAGCACTACTTCTAAAAAACCATGAAGGGGGAAAAAGAATACAAAACTATGTTATTCGTTACAAATATTACTGAAAATATTTTAAGCAGAGTAAAAAGCTCTAAAAATCATAAAAGTTGCACATTATTGAGAATCAATTAATCAGCAATATCTTAAAGGGAAAACTTGATTGCCTAACATACAAGTCTAAAATTTTAAATTTATTTTCAGCATACAGTAGAATAGGAGTGCACAACCTGCGGCCCAAATGTGGAATGCTGCATAGCGATGTGCGGCCCGCGAGTGAACTTAATTTCTTGCGTTGAAAAATGAAAAAAATGTCTTTTTTTTTACTCAGAGGGGGGGGGGGGGGGGGGGAAAGTAAAAGAAAGTTTTCCTAGTAGGATTTTAAATTACACACACCAAATGAAAGTGCTCCAAAATTCATTTGAAGAAAGATTTCAGGATTTAGTAGGGAAAAAGAGTGACCCTGAAAATTTAAATTCTTAATTACTAACCGGTGGACATCACAGCTTAGCCTTATAGCTTACTAGGCACTGATTCAGCCTACCTAATAATTGTTATAGTAACAACGATGATGAATAAAAAAAACTGCCATTTTGATAAATCTTACATATATTTAAATATCCCTTTGCTCAAGACCTATGTTTTTCAACTTGAATGTCGAAAATTCTGTCTATTTGACTTTTACTATATGTCAAATGTTTTGCAATTACGGCATATTTTTACGTGCTTTTTCGATGCCACGTGTAAAGCGTACTTTTAGGATTTACCTGTAATTCTTCAGCAATCTCTTGGCATCATCGGCTTTCAGGTTTTGATATTTTTCCTTACTTTAGGAGCAGTGTACTGTACAAATCATATTGAACAAGAACATAAACATATTTAAAAAAAAAAAAAAAAAAAAGAAACAAGCATTTTAATAATTACCATGTTTTAATTTTTGCACTCACCACGTGGCAAATGAATATTTTCAATCAAAAAGATGAAAAAATTAATTACCCTTCAAAACACCCCCCAAATATACAGGCCCCATTTGGAGGGCGTGCAAGCCCTCCAAATGATGGTCTTGCATGCGGCCCTCCAACAGAGCTAATGTTACGTGTAAAGGCCCTTCACTGAAAAAGGTTGTGCACCCCTACAGTAGAACTTCATTTATCCAGCCCTTGTTGATCAGGATCTTCAGACAACCTGGTTCAAACTTGTATAGATTTTTAAAAATTTAATTTTATAAATAAATAAAATTTAAAATTAAGACGCCAAGAACGTAGGATGCCAAACATCATTCCTCTACAAAGAAAGAATTATTTGTGGAGGAATAATGTGATTGCATTTTTCAATGCCTAGTAAATAATTCTACATAATTTTGTAATAAAATTTTTCAACTTCAACTGTAATTAACAGCAAATCCTAACAATTTGGATCACATTGCAACTTTTTATTTATAAATGATTGTGATTAAGACCTATGATAGACTCAATGGATAAATTTGTAAAAGTAATTTTAAAATCCAATAAATGTTATCTTTGAAAAACCTTCTCTTTGGTATATTTTATTGAAAATTTTTAAACATGGAGTTGACACTGTAGAGCATTTTTATTCAGTAAAATATTTTTTATATTCTGATACATAAAAATATATTCATTTGATTCATTAGAAACAGCATCTAGGTTGTTTATTTTGATACCAAAAACTTAAACTAAGCGTTATCGCAAGGCCTAAATTTAAATTCTTATTTCTATCACTGGTCTTCAGTACCAATTAGTCAGGATAAATGATGTTGTACTGTACTTAAAATACATAATACATTGGAATTTAATTAGAATTAGTTAAAATTAAAAACTTCAGGAGTCAAAAAAATTTTTTTTTTTTTTTTGCTTTTAATTGGGCTTTTCCTTGAGGAAATATATATGGACTATATTTCTAAATTGATGGTTTTTAAAATAATATGTAACATAGGGACAATTAATAACATAAAAATATATTAAATAATCTTAATGTTGCAGTTAACTCATAATACATGCCCATTAAAACAGTATTATATTTAATATCAGCTTACCTTTAAACTGATGTGGAAAAATACGACTTACTACACTGTATTAGTAGATAATTGCATCAGAAGTTACATACACTAGAAAGCATACCTGCATTTATAATTAACACTTCCTGAAGCATAGTCGTCTGTACTTTGCTTGACTGCATAAAACTCAAAGCAAAGCTAACTTTATAACAGGATAGAAATGGAGAAAGCAGCATGATTTATGCAAGTCACTAACAGAAAAATGACTTTACAAAACAAAATTGGTTACCTGTCTTACAGTTCAATTGACTATGAGCATGGAGGGGGGGATTATCTACCATTGAAAGAGGTTAGTTATGTTTGAATTTGATGAGAAAATTAAGCATTAAAACTTTTTTTTTTGTGTCACTTAGAAGGGTCAGAACTGACTTTTTTTTTGCTAGTACAACTGTAGAAGAAAATTTTCCTTTTTGCAATTATAAATATATAAGCAGAGCATTCAAAATACGTTTACAAAATAGGATTACAGCTATGTTAGCATGTATTTTGTTTGCAATGCAGGAGCTAAAACTTGGGCTCAGAGCAACTAACTGTTGTACAGGCACATAGCTAGAATTTTTGTTAAGGGTCCAAGACTGAAGGAACGTTAAATCAAAAGTATGTACATGTACTAATTGTTAGTTATACAAATTAATATTAATTCAAATAACACTGTTTATTAAAATATGATAATTAATTTTAAAAAGAATGAATTAATTATAAGTGATGCTTGTACAGGGATAAATGGTCAAATCATAGAGTTGTTGCATTTTGAAGTTTCAACAATTAAAGCAATTCTGCAGATTTTTGCGGGTCCCTTCAAATTTTGCAAAACTCCGCAAATTTTCTATGCATGTTTTTAACTAGAAGTAGATCTAAATTATCCAGGCGCTAATTTAGATAAAAACTCATTAATTTTGCAAGTAAAAGAATATGTAATGCCTTTACAAAATTTAGCAAGAAATTTTCAGAGATTTTGCAGATTTCTGCAACATTTCTTCTTTACTTCAAATATACCTGCAGAAAATCTTCAGAATGACTCAACTAGACTGAAATGTTTCTTGACAATGAGAAAAACGCTGAGCCGAAGTGAAGGAAGTAGTTACCAACATGGCACCCAATTTTGAATGAAATGCAGTCTTTCACTTTAAAAATGATTAGTTTGTTGAAATCACGTTTATAGCTTCTTCTGTCATAATTTTGACAATTCGTGAAATATTTTCAATTCTACAAAAGCTGCAGGGTGGAGTAGTATTCATTTAGAATTGCGCAACATCTAATAAGAGTTCACAGACCATTGTTTATCTCTTCTAACTTGCCAAGTGGGCTGCTAGAAAGTGTTATATTTTACCTGTTAGCTTTGTTTTCAAAGGGTTTAATTCCATATGACATCATTGTCAAGAGACTTTGCAATCTAGTATGGTTATCTGTTGGACATAATTGACTCTGATTAGTTACCTACTCCTTGTTAGCAATTCAAGGGGGGGGGGGTATGCCACTCAAGAGAAATTTAGAATAATTTTAATGTCATAAAAAGTGGAAATCAGCTTTTTGTACTAGTATGTTAATATCATTTAAAAATACTTTTGCAGATGGGGTGTAAATTTAACTTAATTTTTGAGTACATAATTATATGTAGGAATGTTGTATTCCATGCATAATTATATGACGCAATGCTCCTGTTGTACTAATTTACACGATTAAAATAAAATTCACACTCTATTATGACTTTAAATGCTCGTTAAAATTTTGAATATTTGAGCAATTTCAATAATTTCAATACTTGGTATTTGTCTAGCTCTGCCAACGCATAATATTAAAATTACATACTGACACTTATTTAGCACAAAAGTGCCAGTCATAGAGAAAAAGTTTATTTGGTTTATAAAAACAACTACTTACCATATCTATATTACATGTCACTACTGCATAAAACATGAAAGAAAACTGGTCTTTTTTGGATTCTCTGAAAGTATAATATAAAATTTCAATATGCATTAAGACAAACAAAAAGTAGTATAAAAGCAACATAGTTTAAACTTTGCTTGGACTACGGCACAAAATATTCAAAAGTACAAAATTTACAAAGACATCCTTTTTAGCTATTTGACATAGAGGCCCGATGGACCAGTCTCAATTTTAATACTATACATTTTTTTTTTCATTTGCACCCAACAAATTATATACCAACAATCTTATAGATAATATAATGAAATCACATCGCAGTTATATTTAGGAATACACAAACTGTGACCTAATACATAGCGATGTAAAGCCAGTGAACGCATTAAAAACTTTTCTTTTCAAAAGAAATTTATTTTGGCAGGGAAAAATTATAGAGAAGAAAAAAACAAAATTCACACACACCATATCAGAAAACGCCAAAATTGTAATTAAAAAGATTTCAGGACTTTGAAGAGAAAAAGATTAGATCTGAAAATTCCAATTTTCAATTATTAGCCAGTGGCAGGAGAACCTTTCAGCTAAATGGCCATTTCTTCCGCAAACATAATAATTGTTCTAGTAGTAAACATCGCTATGGGGGAAAAAGTAAATAAATGAAAAAATAAATACCAACTTGAAAAAAATAGAATATTTTAAAAATATTTCAGTGTTTAAGGCATTGTTAAACTTAATGGTAGCTATCAACTATGTCTTATAACAAACCTGCCTACCTTATGAAATGAAAAAACAGAAGATCTGGACAAAGATTCAAGGGAGAAAAAGGGAGATTTTAAACCATGCTATAATGAAGAAAAAACACTCTCATCAAGTATTTCCAGCTTAAAGTAGACTAATGTAACATCACATGTTAACTTGTTACCCTTCCAGGGTAGTTTTTTAAAGATTCTTCAACTATGTATAGAAAAGGGTTTATGTAGGTGTGATTTTGTTGTTAAATAATACCCTTTAGCCCCGTTCAGATGGACGTTTTCGACCCAGGAAAAAACCTGCTTTGATCCACATTCCGGTTATTTGCGGGGTAAAAGCGAAATTTTTTTCCTCCTGCCCTCTACTGGAATTTTTGCGGAATTTTACCCAGAGTGCACTGCTCGCATCGAGTTTGTTTACATCCGCCATATTGGATAACGCGTCGTCGGATTCTCTTCGTGTCTTCGTTTTTTTCGTTCTTCGCGTTCGGTATTCTCTTTGGCCATGACTTCGAATTTAAATGAAAATGAAAGATGGCAGGATGAGGAGACACAACTCTAAATCAAGTTATGGTCGGAAGCGGACGTCCAAGCCAGATTGGATGGGACGGTCCGCTCCAATGCCGTCTACAAAAATTTGGCGACACAGCTTGCTGAGCACGGGTGCCGAAGAATCCATCAGCAGATTCGCAACAAAATTAAGTTCATTCTTTCTCAAATAACGTGAAAATCCTTCCAAAACCAACAAAACATGTGCGCAGATTGTAAACAGAGCGAAAAGGAGGCTGGGTAAAAATGCTAAGGATGCTGGGTAATTCCGTTTTGTGGAATAAAACCTCTTTTCACATGTGAACGGTGGATTTGCCTAGCGGTTTTTTTCGGGGTTGGAGCGGGGAAATGCGAGGCAGAAAAGCTTCATGTGAACGCGGCTATTGAGTACTGTTTGATCCCCCCTCCCTCCTCAAAATTTTTGGGGGAAAAATAGGCCTAAAAAAGAAGCAAGCCTCAGTATTGACAGTTCATTGTAGTGTTAGAACAATTTCATTTCAAAAAATAATATGCATTAATTATTTAACAGCAATAACATGTAATAAACTACTTCAAAATATACACATTTATGAAACTATTTTTAAAATACCAATTAAGGAAATTTAAATGATTGCTTATTTGACAAAATAAATAGACATTTTGAAATGAGTATACATATAATTTTACTTCAGTAAAATATTCAAAAAATTATAACCATGCTTCAAATTTCATACATATATTTTTTAATTTAATTCTAAAAATAAATTACTTATGCTTTATGTTTGTTTCAAACTTTTAAGCATCATAATTGCTCAGGTCAAAAAGAAAATTTATTTAGAGGCCAAATGCAATAGCTTAAAATCAAAATTTGTTTCCGTCATCCTTCTTGTACTTTTACGATTTTTTTTTTTTTTTAATATATCATTTTTTAGTCTGCTAAAACTGCAGAATTATCCCACTAAGTATATGTTTAGAATGACAACTGAATCAAAACGATCGTTTCAGCTGAAGAGAATTGAAACAAATCGCTCATTTAAAAATTTTTCCGAATTTTTCAAAGACCAAACGTTAAAAAAAAATGTTTGGATGAAAAATAACAAGAAAAAGTATAAGTGATCGCTTTGTAAATGATTAAGAAATTGTCTGAAAGCTAAACTTTCAATTCCTGTAATGGATGCAAAAAGATTGCACACATTTTCCCTGACACTTCGTTCCTCTTATTTTACGATTTTGAAACATTGAGAATAAGACAGAAATAAAAATATTGTCATTTGAGTCGAAGATTTCGGTAATAAATTCGTAATAAAACGGCATATTTGCTAATGGAACTTTTTGACGCACCTTTGGCACAAAATGGGTTAAAAAAATTCGGTAGCAGGTAGTATTCGGCGGCGCACATCGGCGCAAATGGTGCAGTTTTGGGATCATTGCGTACAGATCAGCGCTGATAGCTACGCCATCTATTGGGGCTGTGAATAACTATATATTACAGATGAAAGTATTACTCAATTTTGAAAAAAATATAAGAAAATACAAAAATGGAACAAAAAACGGCAGAAATCAATACTCAAACATATAATTGGGAGATTGGAGCAAAAAACGGGAGTCTCCCGTGAAAAACGGGAGAGTTGCCAGGTCCGTTATAATGATCATTAACTTTGTTTCATCATGCAAAATACAAAAGAATATAAGTTAGTTACAATATTGCTTAATATTTATCATTAAAATAAGTTGTTTTTGCTACACAGATCAAGGAACCCTTTAGTCCAGAAAAAGTTCTCTTAATAATTAATATTAAATGAAAAAAAAACAATGAAAATTTTCAATAAAATCTGGAATGATGAGAAATATTCAATAAAACTGATAGTAGAAAATCAAACTGTTCATTTAATTTTTTAAGGATATCAAAAATGAAAAGTACAAAAGCGGACTAACATGCCCCACCCTACATAACTCACTTTAACATAAAAAATGGGAGTGTGTTGTATCCCTAGAATGAAAAATACATTAAGCAGAATTAATTTCATTTTGAATCTTCATTATATCTGGGAAATTAATTTGAGTAAGTATAAATAGTACAGGCAGGTATTTTTACTGAAGAGCTGCTATGCGGCTCATGTAACATGCTATAGGGCAATTTCACAGAAATGGGGAGCTGATGACCAATTTTACAAAATCATTTTTTTTTTCACAAATTAGGTATTATTTTAAAGCTTATAAGTTGCACTATTAGAAAATAATATAAATTATCACAAGAGTTTAATCCTTAAAGAGTTACAAGACTTTGAACAAATGTACAATGGACACGCTGCCACAACTCATTTTTTGATAACTTGTCAAACTTAGTATTTCAAACTATAATTGCAATATTTTTCAAATTATAACTGCTTCAGATGTTTGCCACAACACTGTAGAACAAATGTAGCATAAAAAATGAAATTTGAATTCCCTTTTTTTTTCCCTGTAAAAGCCTATTTATAATAGGCACTTTGATGAAATTACGTCCGACACCAAATTACCTGCACATAAGAACACACATCAGTTACTGATGAAAATGGTCAATCCAATCAAAATTCAAAACAATAGTTTTTTGTTTTTTCATGGTGACGTCCGACACTGCATTATGTCAGACACCAAATTTTTTTCATTTTATACCTTGTTCTAGTCATGGGATTGCTCTAAATTGCCACAGAAAAGGTGAGGGACTACAGTAATCTCATTTTTTTGCACTGTAGTCATTACAAATGTCTTTATTAACAGTTGTTCTTTCTTTAAAATATTTCTTCTAAATCAGGAAATAGATCAATCCAATCTACCTCAATACAATAGTTTCAGTGACAAAAAGGTGATGATAAAATGTCAAAAATACAATTAATTAGTACTTATTGAGGCTTTTGGGGAACTGGTAAAACAAATGAAATTTTCTCCTTCACACGTAAGTTAAACGAGAGCAAGCTAAGACTTTTGAGCAATAAAAATATCAAGTCAATGGTGAAAATGTTGTAATAACGCAGCTTGATTTTCCTGAAAATGCTGCAATTTTACAGCAAAATGAGATTTAATCCCCACATTGGGCATATGCCCAAGCCATAGTTTTTTCAGCTCAGCCATGGATTTCAAAAGAAATCGCTTAAGTTTTGCCATAATTTCTGATACTTTAAGTCACACTAAAATCACTGTACATAAATTAATAAGTTTCTTTTTGATTATATTTTAAAGCCCCCCAAGTATTCAAAATTTCTCAGATTGACCCTGTTCAGAATTTTAACAAAGATATTTATTTTGAAACTTATTTATTTGAACAGAAGTGCGATGTGAAATTAATCTGGGATTTTTTCGTAATGTTCCATGGGAAAGGGGTTGTCGGCGGCATTAGTTGGTACAATAAAAAGAACTGTCTGGAGGAATGTAAAAGCAGGAAAGGTGTTCATCAGTACATCACGAGAGTATATGCATCTGTGGCTTCATCAGTAATTAAAGACGTGCATGTACACTACAAATCATCTGAAGAAATTAAGCAGGATTCCGCAACTTTGCTCCAATATTTGGAGAAAATCCTTGTAGTTCCAAGTATTCAAAAAGCAACTTCCACCCATGAAATTTGTATTTCAGAAACTTCTTCTTCAAAAACATTTAAGACTTATGTTATTACACAGTGATATATCCGATGAATTTGAAGGTATGGATTTTATTTCAAATCTTCAAATGAATGACTGGGTTATCGTTTGAGTCAGTTCGTCCCATACCCAGGATGCATTACTCAATTAAATCCATGAAAAGAATGAAGTCTCTGTGATGCATAGGGCAAAAGGTCACTTTAAACGGTCAAAGGAAGCAGGATAAAATTTTGTGTTTGAAAGAAAATATTATAAAAAAAATTTTCTGCCTATCCCAATTGGAAATCAGGGACAATTTATGCTTAATGAAAATATTTAAAGTGTAATATTGAAAAATATCTCATGTATTGTCCGTTACCATATTATTCAATATACAGTCAAAACCGCTTAATGGAATAGCCATTTTGCCACGAAAAAATATTCTAATAAGCGGGATATTCCATTATCCGGGATGAAAATAATGCATTTCAATGGTTTGGTACATTGAAAACTTATTACATTAAGCGGGATATTTCTTTACGCGATTTTCTAATAAGCGGGCTCGACTGTATTTAAACAAAAATAAAATTAATTTAACTTGGTATTTAAAACTTTTATTTACGTCCGACACCAAGATTTTACGTCCAACACCAATACCTAATTCCATATTTCAAGTCTTAATACTTCTGAAATTGAAAATTTTTTTCTGTGCTATCTTTCATCATTGTTCTTTGACATAAAAGTAGTTACAATATTAGATTAAGTCATTGACCTGAATCTTAGATTTTAGTTTTGCAAGTCTCATTTTTCAGATTCAGCTCATACGTTCGACACCAAAAATTGGAATTTTTTTTGTTCAAATAAAATATTTTATCAGAAATTCTTTTTATGGTTAATAATTCTACATACATGGGAAAGTATGTAAAAAATATTTTGGTCAGTTTAAAAATTGTCTGCCAGCAAAATTTATTGTTTCTTAAAGCAAATTTCTTGCAACTCTTACGTCCAACACCGTGGAATTGCCCTATACTTCAAAGATTTTTTAACCAAAAATTTTACAACGTGAAAATTTTACAGACAAGGGGCTCATACGAGTTGAAGCTGATGCTCTAATTTTACACCATAAAATGAGTTAAAAAAATCCTGAAGAAAAAAATTTTGATCATATAAAAAATATGTTCCAAGGAGGTCCCTCGTGCGTCTCCCTTCTCGCAAACTAAGTTTTTGAACTTTTCACCTCTCTAATCCTTCAGAAGAATGTTAATAGTAAATATAATGCTGGTTTCCCTCCAAATAAAAATAATGGTTATGAAACTGTCGGAAAAGTGGTGGTCGTTATCTGAAAAAAAAAGTGAATGATGTAGAAAAAGTTTCAGATTTTCGTTCAGGGAGACATTTAAATAAGAACCAGCAAGAATAACGTCAAACATTTTAAAAGGTTTTTTCCCCGCTGCCATTTCAGTGTAATTAACCAATCAGCATACTTTAATGTTTAAAATAAAATTAGAAAAATAATCTGCTATACTTTTATAAAGTAAATGCTGATTTGTAAACAAAATTTAGAGAAACCAACATTGTCAAATACAAATCACAGAAGGGGCACAGGTGTTTCTGATGTACAAGGACCTGTTTCATTATACTGCTACTTAACGTTCTCAAGCTCTCACATTGAGTGAGGCGTTTTTTCCAATTCTACAGGCAACATACCGTAAAGATTTGAACATTAATGACTCAGACAGATTATTTTTTCTCTTCATAAAATTAATTTCTCAGTCTGATTTTTGAAACATAATTTGCGACAGCAAATAGACACATGAAGAACTAAAAAATGTGGGGATTAAGGGATGGTTTTACTCTTTAGCATCATATCTATTTTTCATATTTTAACACAAAGGAATTTATTTCGAATTTTTTATACTATAAATATACATAACATTAAAACCTTTAATGTAAAAATTGCAATAACATGGGAAAAAATTGCTTACCTAAGAGACGTGGGTCCAAGATTCAGTGATAAATTATATTAAGTTCTTGCTCTAAGACAAATAAATACTTTCAGAGAAATTGAAGAAAAAAAAAAAAACGTTTGCACTGTCCTTTTTTTACAAATTAATGTATATATTACAAATGTATATTTTTCCACTCAAATATAGTACACACCAAATCCAAATCCCGAAAAACAAATGACGAAGAAACTTGAATTTTATGCTCCATTAACATCAGGCAATGTTAAACAAGCTTGCCTGATCATTTGCGAGTTCAAAGAACATTCTGACAGCATCCTCTCATTTTCATATCGGTAGACATTAAATTGCGTATCCATATTTTCGAAGCGGATTAACAGCTTTTCGTGGATATCCTTTTGGTACTCTAGTTCTTCGTTCAATGCTGCAATTTTGGACTTTAAACGAGCGATTTCCTCATCTTTAGGGTCTTGGAATTTTCTTTTGCGACCACGCAATTCAGGGTTTACTCCGGCAGTTGTTAAAAAATGCTGGAATTCCACAATTTCTTTTCGCTGATCTGGTGTAAAATTTCGGAGTACTTGGGGTGACGCGGCCGAGTTTATCAGCTGGGCGCATACGTTTATAGCAGCATCGTTTTCTGAAGCTTTCTGCGCAATGTTAATCACATTTTCTTGAGACCTTCTTATACCTTCCACAGAATCCAACATGTGAGTATGTAGAAATCGAAGCATCGAGTAAAGCACAGGTGCAGTGGCTTCGTCAAACCCACCCCTCTCTACACAAGCCAGTATGGTAGGTAAAGCTTGATTCACAAAATCAGTGTTCCTTAAATCTTCAAGAAGGATGGCTTCATCTAAATTTTCGTTTCCTGAAGACGAGCTACCAGATGCCATAGTGACAGATATTAACAGTGACTTCTTTTTTACACGAAAAATTTAAGTAGTTAAAGGGAGAGTTTTAAAACAAAATGGAGAATGACAATGACAACTATCCTTTCGCAATGAATAGCGTTAGTTAGTTGTTGCCATTTTAGGGTTTTAAAACTGCATTAATACTCTCTGATATGAGGTATGTTCGAATAGAGCAGCCTATTAATCTGATTGGTCGTTGGATGACATAAGCGATTAGAATAATAGCATAGTCAGAAAAAGATGTTTATAAATGAGAAAATTCGTTTTAAAAGAGAGAGAGTCAAGTGTTCGCTATAGTAGTAGACTGAAATGGGGAGTAACAGGAAAATTTCATGGAAGTTTCTCCTACTAGAGGAGCTGAATGCACTTTTGTGCAAAACAGCGCCAAATGATCTCGCCAGGATATTTGACGCCAAAAGCAGCTTTGTGCTCTATATCGGAACAAGCTAGGCTTGAGGGTGCGTTGATTTGTGCGTAAGAAGAATGGCGCCGTTGAACGCTGTTTTCTAAATACCTCACGGATTTGTTTACAAACAGCAGCAGCTTTTAATGTGTCGGTTTTTAGCGTGTTTGATTGATATTCAGGGTGCAAAACTTTAAAAGAGATTGGACTTCAACAAAAAATGGCGTCAAAACAAATGGCAGCATCGTCATCACGCCATCCCCCCAGCAAAACAGTTTTTGCAAAAGCAGTTTCAGGAAATGAAGCTACACGTTTAAAAGGACTTCAAATTATTAAACCCATAATTTATGGAAATGTTGCATGGTTTCTTGGTAAGAAACGTGAAGAAGATGGGCACACACATCAATGGACTGTGTATCTTAGACCTTATGATAATGAGGATATGCTCGTGTACGTAAAGAGAGTCCATTTCAAACTGCATGAGAGCTATTCAGAACCAAATCGAGTTTGCCATTCACCTCCGTATACAATTACGGAGACTGGATGGGGCGAGTTTGAAATCGCCATTAAAATCTTCTTTCAAGACTCTAATGAAAGGCCAGTAACTTTATACCATTTTCTGAAATTATTTGATCGGGAAAAAGACGGAAGTGTAAAGGTTGGAGCAGGCCCTGTAGACTCAGAATTTTATGATGAATTGGTTTTCTCTGACCCAACGATCAAGATGCATCGACTGCTGACTCATCCTAAACCTAGTGCAAGTGGGCCAACGCAGCACAAGACTGATTACGAACAAAAGAAAGTGACAGATTTAAAGAAAGTGATGGTGGCAAG
Source organism: Uloborus plumipes (assembly GCA_038373865.1). Taxonomy (NCBI): domain Eukaryota; kingdom Metazoa; phylum Arthropoda; class Arachnida; order Araneae; family Uloboridae; genus Uloborus; species Uloborus plumipes. Next base: position 44,238 of record JAXGGA010004109.1, on the reverse strand, counting down.
GGAGGAAATAAAGAAGAAAATTGCTGAAACTAAAGCTGAACTTCTGGCTAAGCAGGAGGAAATCTCGAAATTGAAACTGGAGGCTAAGCTCGAGAAAGACTAATGTGTCGCATATGTTTCAGTACTGTGCATTATGTAAAGATAAAGAAGTGTTTTTAACTTGATACTAACTCTTTTCATATGAGGTCATCTGAAGGAGCATTATTTTATTAAGACTAAAATTGTTAGTTGTAGTCGAGTCTTGACTTATGCGAGGTATGCATTCCGAGACCCCTTGCATAAGTTGAAAATTTTGTGTTATGGAAAAGGGTATGAGTAAAATTTTTTCATAAACATACTCAATTATTTTTTACATTTTAAAACAGCTTTCAAGCTATTTTAAACCATTTTTAAACTATATATTGTTTCTCAAATGCAAAACTGACTGTTTTTACTGTATTTAAAAATAAAGCTGCATTATTCAACATTAAATAATGTTACTATGCATAAAATCAATGATCAATAGGAGAGAAAGATATAAAATGAAACAACCGACTACACTATAGAGGGATTGGAAAGTAGTGACTTTTTTAATATTAAATCAACGATGTAATTATCCGCATCGTTTTAGGCCTTTTGCAATCTAGCAGTAAATTTTAAATCTGATATATGAAAGAAAATTTGATTTTCTGAGCACAATATCTTGAAATGACATCTTGCATATACTAACTAAATCTTTAAAGTTTTTGTGTACTGTATTTTCTGGTTATATTGCTGCAGGTATGTTTTTATTTAGAAAACAAGTTTAACGCTCCACCGAAAATAACGCCACACTATAATAAAAATTATCACAGAAGCAAGATTGTTATTATTGCACGAAGTTTTGTTTTTCGTACTTTAATTATATTTTCTAACTAGATCAAGTTAATTTTCGAGTTACTGTTTAAAGGCAGCACCGAGTTATTGGCCGCACTTTTTTTTCCGATTAAAAAAATTGTGTTTAGGGCCGTTCCAGCCTTACGTGTGTGACTTTTTGACACCATTTCTTTGCAAATAACAATAAAAACCAGGACGATATTTTTTATATATTTCTTAGTGGTTGCTATTGGAGTAACAGAAGATATGCAAAAGTTGTAAAAGTCAATTCAACTTCCACAACTGATAGTTATAGCTATCAGCATATGAGTCTGTCTCTACCCCCCCCCCTCTTCTAATATTTTTTGAGTGAGCAGTCCGATTTGAACAAACTTTTTTTTGTTCGATAAATCTCGGCGAGGAGACCTCATTCTCATATTTGACTTTTAGATTTGAACAATTTTTAGTTCAAATTTGAACCGTTCAAACAACCTGTCCATGAATATTTTACCAAATTTGAAATTGGCAAACGGGAAAGTAGGCTCGTTCAGTTCCGGACGGAACCACTTGTTTAATGTTTGATTTTTTGCCCTAAACGAAAGATCTGATTATGTTGGACAACGCCGCTAGTAAATAATTAAATTACAAAGATGTGCTCACAAAATAAAGAATGAAGACAAAATTAATTCTCATTTGTATACAAATTATATATAGGTTATTTTAAAATTTATTTATATAACATGTTACATGTAATCAGAGGAGATTAACAAAAAAGTTTAAATTAAAAGAATCAATTCCTGGGAAAGTTTCTCAAACAACTGGACAACGCAGCTAGTAAATACTTAAATTCAAAAGCCTTACATGTGTGACAGCTTTTAAAGAGCCTCGTTAAAACGTTGCTGCCGAATGGATGAAGATGTAAGTCAGGTTACAGGTGTTATGTATCAAGTTAATTTATGATATGAGATAGTTTTCTTTTAGTCCCCTAATTAGACCTTGGGGGGAAACTTTTCTTTCTTTTGCCTTACGTGTGTGACCAAAAAAAAGTAACCTGCATATTTTGAGGGTTAAAAACTTATGAAACACTTTATTACAAAAAATATAAGATATAATCATACTAAAGGATCTGCGTTCTTCATATTTGAATTGATTATTAGGTGAAAAAAATTCTCTTACATTTTTTCACTAGCAATGCAATTTTTTTTTTGAATTTGTCTCAATGTTATTAAACAAGGTTAAAATATGAGAAAAGAAAAATTTTATCTTAAATTGATGCTGGAATTGAAAAGAGTAGATATTTTTTTTTTCAAAAAATAAGGTTTGTTTTTGTATTATGGGGGAAAAAAATTAGGTGTGTTAGGACCACTTTTCGTGGCATTGCCCTTATTGTCACAGCATAATTTCCAGAAAATATGGTAATGGAAAGTGTTTTAGCGATTAGAAGAAACGGTAATCCGACTGCTTCACCCATAATACTTGCCTGACATTGCACTATCTGATTTCTCTTTATTGCCTTCTATATATGAAAAAAGATTCTCTTGATCTTTGCATCAAATGTAAGAGTCACTGGGAATTTCCAGGCCTTTTATTTATTCTCAGAATTTACAACTAACTTTTGGTCTTGGGTCTGGAAAAAATAATTATAGTAAGGGCCACACCATTGTATGAGCCGCAGTAAAGTTAAAATATTCTTTTTTTTGTGCAGGAGCTGCGGCCCATACGCAGGTTTTTACAGTATACAAGAGGGCTGTTAGGCACTAAGCTGTCATCTAGATAGCCTGAAAAAGTCATGGGAAATTTTTCAGATACCCAGTACAATTCCGTTCCCAGTATAAGTCCGTACAATTTTAATTTCAGAAGAAATCTTCTGGTTAAAAACTTACAGATATAGTATTTGGAAACTATTTTTGTGATATTTCTGTTTCATGCTGAGAATATCAATTGTTTTTTAAGAGTTGATTTAAAAAAGAAACATTAAGTAATTGCTCAATTCATTTGCACAAATGAGACATTTTTACAAATATTTATACCATGGATATTTGCAAATATTTAGAATTTAACTGTAGTATATTCGAATATAATGAACCATTACATATTATAAAGTCAAACTTTCTAAAAAGTGACAGTACGGTCACACCCACAACAGGTACAAATCATTACTTTGCAATGACAAATTTTTTTTCTAGAAAATTGATACTTCATATCTTGATACATAATTGTTGTTGACATTAGAAAAAAAAAATTACAAGCCAAAGTTGGAAATTATGAGAATAAAGTACAAATATATATGTTCCTATGTTCTTCATTTTCCTTCATCCATCTTCTTTTTTTTTTTCTTCATACATTTATGAAAAACTGACTCATTGCTCTACTCTAATGCCTAAATGTAAGGTTTAAATCTTTCTGCTGTAATTTTTTCATTGATCATTTGATAGGCCCGTTGTAAAATTGGATATGTAAAATTGGTGCTTAAAGATTAACTAAAAAATTCTAAAACTTCATAAATTTAATAAAAATGAATGCGTGATCGTATAGTGGTGTAATTGCTTTCAAACATTTAAATTAAAAGGTGGGAATTAAATCCCTGAATTAAAACATATATAAACTTACTTTGAATCATAAAAATCAACTCAACTATAAGTTAAATTCACATTCATTATTTTTTATAAAATGCATTTTAACTTCAATCAAATATTATATATTCTTGAATTCTAAATTGAATATTATTAATATAATAAATGCAATAATTATATCAAATTTTATAGGAATCATAAACATTTTACTCAACATAAAAGTAATAGTTCAAATTGAATTTTGAAGGGAAGAGTCGACGTCTTCCTCTTTGAATTATTTGTGAAATGATACGTTCATATTTTTGCCTTTCTCGTGATGGTAAACTGTAAAGTTGGGATACTACACTCGAAGGAGAAGGTACAAACGCTATTCCATCTTTCATACACGGTGGTACCCACATACATAGACAGTTCACATTTAAATATCTCCTGCTCTCGCACACATGTAAAAGTTCAATTACATATAGCTCCAGCTATATTAGAATCTTCATGAAAAACTAGATGACTAATGGTAGAAACGAGATTTGCATTGCTCCCAGGTAAATTTCACAAGCGGAAATTTTAACTTCAACATAGTTCATGCCAAATCAGGATCTTCATTAATATCATTTAAAAAAAAAAACGTTGAACTGGAGAATTTGCATTGCATACATGTCAACTTTATCACCACACTACTCAACTTCCGTTAGGATATCGTTAATGCACTTTTAGTTCATCAGTAAACTTGATGAATTGATGGAAACAGGAACATTTGACTTAATAATTTGCAGATTATAATAGAAGACATAGAATAGTTCTTGATTAACAAATTAACGAACTTGTAATTTTGCAAAGTTCATCATCTCTTGGATAAAAATAAAAATGTCTTCACATTTCACAATTAAACATTTTTTTTTCCGGATTTTCCGAAGAATTCTCCAACATAGCTACTCCGTACATCCTAACCACTCGAATTCAGCAGACAAGATTGATGGGCGATGTTTCCGAAGGATGCTTGGCTTGATAGCCAATAGGCGAAACCTGTCCATATATGGAGATCGAACAACGGTCTCGATTCCCAAATTCTCTCCTAATATGGAGCTGTCGTCATTTTGCCACGAAACGTCACACATTCGGATGCGACGCTATCTTCTTCCTAAAACAGAACTCGCCACTTGTGTTGCCACCTTGTTGGAAAAATTGTTACTAAGAATGGTAAGAATTGCAATTTTTTGCAACTCTTAACACCCGTACTTTCTACCAGTCAGATTGTATGGCCAAACATACTTCTTATTTTTGCAAGATGTTACCACAGTTATTGAAATATGGTCCTTATGCAATTAAAACTCATATGGGATGCCGATACACAACATATCGTCGCCTCATTTCTCTGCAAATGTGCCAAACCTTCCATTGTCTAAGATTCAGCTGGGTGGGACGACTTGGACATTATGGAACAGTATGAACGTAAAGTCTTTAATTATAAATGGTCTTGCTGAAAATAGCAATGAAGATCCATACATCGTTGCAATTGATTTTATGAATGAAAAATTCAATTTATCATTGTTACATTCTGACTTTATCAACATACATAGAATTGGCAGACCTAGAGAGTCCTTAACTAAAGATAAAGATGGTGCATTATTTATAACCAGACCATTAATTGTTAAATTTGTTCGAATGCTAAATCGTGACAAAGTGTTTAAAAATAAGAAGCTTTTAAAATCTTCCGGTATTTCTGTATTTGAGAACCTAACCAAAGCAAGAAACAACATTTACAAACAACTGAGAAGTTCTCATGTTAATTGCTGGACAAGAGGGGGCGATATACTAGTCCAACAAGATGCTAATGTAAAGGTTTTGAGAAAATTATCTGAAATGCAATATTTTGTTAACTTAATTGCAGCTGATAAAAATGCTCAATAACTGTTGTTTTTTTAATTGCCTTTCTATGGATTTCTATTGGTGATTGCTGATTGACTTGCTTTTCTTATTGATGATTTACTCTGTACGTTGCTGCTGGTTCTTGCATTTTTTCTATTTTTTTTTTTGTGTTGGATGAATATTGACTTATTGAGAAAGATTAAGTTTAGGAATAAACTCTATCAGAAATTTATTCACACTAGAAAAATTGAAGATTTAATAATTTATAAGACTTATAGAAATGGGGTAAATAAGGAAATTAAGAGAGTTAAGAAACAATTTTATTGCAATCTATTTTCCGTGGATAAATCAACTAAAACTATTTGGAATAATTTAAAGAAAATTGATGTCAATGTTAGGGTGCTGTTCAATGCGATATTACTGGTATGAGTGATTTAAAATATGATGATGTAACTGTTGTGAATGATGCTGATAAGGCAGAGATTTAAAATAATTACTTTTTAAATATAACTGATAATTTAATCAATACTAATGATATCAGTGCTTCTAATGAACACTCATTCCATGGGTATTTAGAGAAATTTGGATTTGTACCTTATTCTTTTTATTTAGGTGAAATTTCATCTGCTGAGCTTACTACGATAATTGATAATTTGAATATTTCTAAGGGAGCTGGGCATGATGGAATACACCCCAGAGTAATAAAATATATTAAAAATGAAATTTCGCCTGTGCTTACAATGTTATTTAATTGTGTTTTTTTTTGAGTTTATAATACCGAATAATTTGAAAGTCTGTAAGGTTATTCCTGTTTTCAAAAAAAAAAAAAAAGGTTTCCCTAATGATGTTAAAATTTATAGACCTATTTCTATTTTTGCTAAAATTCTTGAGAAGTTGATTTATTTTTAGTAAAACCATATTGGTCATTTAAAAGTAAATTATTAGTGCAAAAGTAGTTCCAAATCCTAGAATAAATTAACTGAAGCAGCTATAATTCAAGCAATTGATTACATTCAGAAAGAAATTGATGTCAAAAGAAATATTGTACTTGGTTTTTTTCTTGATCTTACTAAGGCTTTTGATGTTATTGATCATAATATTTTACTATACAAATTAAAATTTTATGGTATAAGAGGTGGACCTTTTGATCTGCTTTGTAGTTATTTAAGTAATAGAAAACAGTATGTTTCCATAGGAAATTCATGCTCAAGAATGCTGTCAGTTAAGTATGGTGTTCCTCAGGGTTCAATATTGGGTCCACTGTTATTCATTATCTTTTTAAATGACATTTTCTTATTATCTAAAGATTCTTCCATTTTGTCTTATGCTCATGACACATCTGTTTTTGTTGGTGAAAAGGATGTAGTTTCCTTGAAAACTAAAAGTCAGGTTTTATTAGAGAAAGTTATGTTATAGTTTAATGTCAATAAATTGTATGTTAACTACGACAAAACTAATTTCACTATCTTTCATTGGGAAAATAAGAAAATTGACAATTTTGAACTAAGGTTGATTGGAAAAACTTATCAACATGTAGAGAATATTAATTTTTTGGGGATTAATTTGCAAAATAATTTACGCTGGGATAATCACATTGATTTTGTTTCAAAAAAGATTTCTCGTAGTTTAGGTTTAATTAACTTTGTGTCAAATTTAGTTCCTGTAAATGTTTTGTTCATCCTATATTTTTCTATGATCTATTCAGTTATTAATTATGGTATACTTACCTGGGGTCAAACTACTAAAAATAATTTAAACAGAATTAATGTTTTAATAAAAAGATTTCAAAGAATTGTTAAAGGGCTAATAGATTTGGTGACATAAATAGACTTTTTTTAATGAACGCTGAACAAATTTATAATTATAATGTTGGTCTTTTTATGTATGATTCAGTCCATAATGGGTTTAATTTGGAAATAGTAGAAATGCGAGAAATGGCTCATAATTACCATACTAAGCATCGTGATGATCTTTCACCAATTTTTGCAAAAACAAATTTATTATTCAATGGCATTAATTCCTATGTACCGAAATTCTGGAATTCTCTACCAAACAGCCTAAAATGCATAAACAGTAGAAATTTATTTAAAAAACGGTTAAAAAAAATTATACTCAGCTCCACTTAAACTTAAACTAATTTGTGAACACTAATTTATCCTCAATGTCTTGCGGTAGTTCTGAATTTAAGTTTTTCTTTTCTTTGTTTATATTGTTTTTTTTATATATATATATATATATCTATATATTTTTTTTACTTTCTGTATACATGTTCTTATGAATTCAGATGAGTACTTTATTTCCCTATTCATTAACTTGCCCTAAATGTTGTCCCTTTTGAGTGATGGGCTCGTCAGGCTGTTTTTTTTTTTTACAGCCTTTACTCCCATTTACTTAATCAGGGCTTATGTATATACTTGACGTTTGTTTTTTATTTTGTTTTTTTTTCTTCTGTTTTTGTGCTCTATTTATTGTTGAATTCGTCTTATGCTATGTTTATTTTTTGTTTATGTTTTGTATTGCCTTGATTGAAATAAAATTGAAATTGAACATGATTAAGATAAATACATACATAATTGCTTTTGAGAAAACCTTTTGATGGTGGATTTCAGTAAAAATAAAAATCATGATGTGATGGAGAAAAAATAAAAGTTATTTTCAAAAGCAGCACACCTGATAACAATTAAGATCAGTATAAATTTATTTTGTATTTTCTAAAACTTTAATTTCACAGGCGTACAAAATGTATGTTTAAAGTGACATTTTTAACTAAAAAATAAGGCATATTGGTTGAAAATAATATATATATCTTTTATATCACAACAAATTAAGGAAGCACATTGAGTGATGTAATAAATAAAATGCATTATCACATATATATTTAGTAACAATAATCATCAAATTAAGAAATTATATTAATCCAGCTTCTTTGACCATTTTGTAAAAGGATGATTCTTTACTTTGTAGTAACTCAGACGGTTTTCCAATTTCCAGTACTTGTCCAGATTCCATAACAACAATCCTAAAAGGTTATTAACATTCTAATTAAACAATACAGAGGAGAAAAATCAAACAAAAACGAATGCAACATTTTAAAAACTTAATACATAAGCTGATTCAGCAACTTATAAATAATTTTTGACTTAAAATTTGTTGTTTTTAAAATGTTGCAAATATTTTAAGGGCATAAATAATTTTTGTACTTTTCACCTCTCTCGCCCTTCAGATGAATGATAGTGGTCAATAAAATGCTTCCTTCCTCTCCAAATCAAATTAATGGTTATGAAGTAAACAAAAACTAAAAATAATAGAAGGGGGAGGGGGAGCTGCGGTCATATTTGGATTCAGAGAGTTATTTTATATAAGAACCAACAAGAATGGTGTCAGAAGCATTTTGAAGGTTTTTTTTTTTTTTTTTTTGCCATGTAGGGTATTTAATAGAGCACAGCAATTCAAATACTCTTGTCTCCTTCCGTTGTACAGCACAAACTTTAATGACTGAAAATTTGACCAGCAAAAGGAGGCAATTCTGTAAGAGCACAAGCACTGCAACCACAAATACTGTCCCCGATGGGCCCTTTAATAGAGCCCGATAGCTGAAACAAAATTTGAGCAGTTGTCTATCAGGTGAGCTTGACAAATACCAAGAATCCAGACAGTGGGATCTCAACTGTTCAAACCTTTGAGCAGAATAATAATCACAAACACACAGTATATGACCGAGTTTTTAATGCCTCTAAGCATACTGGATTGTCAGTGTATTCATTAAGTTGAGATGTTGATTAGAAGAGCAGTGTTTGGTTAGTAGCACAATGGAGTTTTTGATCTCTTTTTCTACTCCCTGTAGCCAAGCCTACTCTCCTTGTTGCCATCTCAACCAGTAGTGCCATTGATTAAGAGTTTTAGCTTTTCTCTGATAGTCAGACTGAAGCCACCTACCATACAGTTTCATAAGCCCTTACAGTATTAATAACTGCGTTGTAAGGCAAACTAAGAGAAGATTCGGATTCCACAAATGGTGTATTGGAACCCAACTTAGCGAACTGATCTGCCATTTTGTTTCACACATTGTCACAGTCACCAGGAGTCCAGTACAGGTTAACCTAATTATTACTGACTAGACTAACCAGTGCATTGTGACTTTCCTATACTGTCATGGTTGAGAAACAGTATCTATCAAGAGCTTTTAAGGCAGCTTGGTTGTCAGAGATAATTTTCAAGTCAGTGCTCGTTGTACATGAGATGGGTAGAACTTCAGCCTGGTAAACCGTTGCTAGCTTCCTGAGCAAAAAGAATAGCTTAGTTCTGCTGTGTGCACCAGAATCAACACCTGAAGATGTCTTAGATCCATCTGTAAACCAAATTTCATGTGCCTTGCCAATAAGCTTAGGGCCATCCCTCCATTGTTCTCTGGAAGGAAACAATTATATTTGGCGATGAAACTGAAATGTTTTACCATCCGGTTGGACGGCATCATGAAGTAAGGATGCTTGAAAGCCTCTCTACAAAGTTTATCAAACAGAAACAAGTAACGAGGGGTTTTCCAGAGACCCACGAGCTTGAGGCAATAAAAGCAGATGATTGCCTCCAATTTCAATTTCTTGTGTAGTTTGGAAGTAAATTCAGAAGAAGTTCAAGGCTATGGGAAATAGTTGTTCTCATTGCACTAGTAACTGCAATGGTACCCATCCTTGGTAAACTGGTAAGACCACCCTCAGCAGAGGCAATTGCCCCATAGGCAATAGTGTGTAAAGTGTGGCTTTGACAAGATGGCACTTGACTCCTCCTTTTTTTTAAATGTCCATTTTCATGGGGTGATACGCAGATGGAAAGAGAAGAATGGAATTCGCAATTCTGGTATTGGTTGTAGAACTTAAAGATGTCACTTTGCTCATCTTCAATGTGTCATCCAATTTGAGAAATTATCCAAAGAGATAAAACATTTTAATTTTGCACGATCAAGGCAAATGTCTCATTGGACAGCTCATAGTCTGTGTAAGTGGGTGGGTCTTTGTTTTACCTCTCTCTGTACCATTGGTCAACGACTGCAACAAATCCAATAATTAATTTGAATTGAAAATTTGCAAAATTAGGGTTGCAATAAAGAATGTAGTGCTTGTCATTTTTACTTTTTCACCAACTAAATTCAACTACTGCTGCAAATTACATTCCAATAATAAATAATCACATTACAAAAATATATTTGGTGCAATTTTTTCTTTTAAATTCAACTGATTCTAAAAATTTTAGGTTTTAGTTATCGAAATTTCGTACATTATTCTTCTTGGTGATAATAAAAACAATAAACATCAACAAACTTCAATCAGCAATCAATAAAGTAAGAGCCAAATTTGTTCACTCAAGCCATTAACTACGATTTATATTGAAATAAATTAATAATAAAGTAAAATATATTTTGCAGATGATAAATTTCAAATGGTTTACTACAATGTTGTCTCTTTTTTGGCCTTAAACGGTTAAAGAATTATTCCCTCTTCTACAAATACAACTTGTCAGATCGCCAAAATGCCACTAAATTCATAAATATGGTATGCGTCAATTTCTTCCTTCTTTACCTATTTTAAGGAATGGACTTGATTTCTCATTTGATAAACAGGTGCCATCTCGTCACGGTTTCATTACATGATTATTTTAGTGTAAACCAGGGGTGGCCAACACGCGGCACGCGTGCCACAAGGTGGCACGGCAGAGCAGTAACAGTGGCACGAGAAGACTTTTTGAAAAAACTCCAAAATTAAAGAAAAAATGTCGATATCAAAAATATTGATAAAAACTATAGCCCTTACACTGATAAATATAATGATATTATGACGATTAAGTGTCAGGAGCCTGGCTCACAACTCTGAACAACAATATTGCAAAGTACTAAGCGTTAGCTTCGGACATCCATCGAAAGCTGTGACACTACGGACAATGCTTTGTAAAGCATATTTGTTCATAACACAAATGAAACTTTCGATGCTGTAGAATGGATTCTTGATCTGCAATAGTTTCAGCTGCGGGTGATGAAATTTCAAAAAAAAAGTTAACTCCGCAACTAAAATTAAGAAACCAAATTAGATAAAATTCGGTATGTTTGCACAAATGAAGACCCTTAAATTGTTTTTTTTTACATTACTTGAAATTATTTGGGGAAAAAGCTTCAAAAGTGTCATTGAATTATCTATCACAAACTCCTTGCCATGGAATGAGACTTTTCCTCTGTTGGTGACCCTGTAGAGTTCACTGTATTAACAAACTACGAATTGAGTTCTGAATGTTTTGTAACCTTTTCCAAGGAGAAAGAGAAGAGGTACTCCTTCATTGAAATCTGCGATAACTATCCAAAAGAGAAATAGTCAAAATATTTGAAAATTTTTTAAGTGTGTTTTTTAAAATACCTTTAAGGAACGCAATGAGGACTTGCTACTTAGGAATGATGAATAGCATTTGAATTAAGCTATTTCATCTCTTATTATCCGGCGTTTAAGTAATTTAAATTTAATATTGTACAGAAAAAAGTTTCTTAAACCAGTATAAACCATCTACATTCTTTTATATTGAAACTTTAATTTCTTTTTCTGTACTTTGGACAAAAAAGAATAAAACAATTGAAATTAATACTGAAAGTAGCAACCCAAATTTAACAATTTTCCAATGATATATGGAGAAAATTTTACACCTATTTTAAGTATTCATCCGGTGTTAAGCTTCATGATTTTCAAGACGATAAAAAAATGCGGATCTTTTCAAATTCTTTGTCTATTTTTTTGCATTGGTAATCAAATATAAGAGCTTACTTTAACAGAAAGTCATCCATGTTATAGAGAAATTTGGAAATTTGTACCAACAATTTTTTTTTTCACATTTACACACTTTTAGCCGTCTGCTGCTATTATGGATTTGGCTCAAAATACATTTCTAAACAAATATATTTTGCTATGAATGCGTAAAAATCTAAATACCCTTGAACATTAATTAATAGCACTTAAAACACTTAAACTTCTTAGGATTCTCAAGAACTAATCTAAAAATTAAAGACTTGGTAAAAAAGATAAAGACTCATAAACCACATTGAGGACAGACTGCTTAATTTTTAGAATAAATGTTTCATGTTATTTGCTTCTATTTCAAGCATAACCCAACCGACAAAACCTATGTAAGTGTTTATTAATGATAACTTTTTTAAGTTCGGGCTTATTTTATCTTTACTTTCCTTCTAATTCCGATTACTCAGATTTACGAGAAACAATTTTTTATTTGGAGAAGAATTACGTAATCAACAAATAACCTATTTTTAACTTTTTAAAAATTTTCAGTTTGTGGAAAAAATGCAATGTGGCACGCTCAGCTTTTTCTCTACGGCTAGTGGCACTCTCCCTAAAAAGGTTGGCCACCCCTGGTGTAAACCAAGAGTACTATTTTTGGCAAAAATTCCCAGTTACTGCCAATAGCATGTCTGCGAGACCAAAAGACCCTCTTGACCTTATCAGTAACAAGCTTTAGGTGTATATTCCAGGAGAGTTCTGTCAGAGATAGCACACGGATAAAATAGGTAAGAGAAAAGTAAAAGAACTCAATCTCTTGCAAATCCTTGATTTGCTTCCAGGTGAAAAGAACCAAATGAGTCTAGTTTAGACTAACTGTAAGACCCACTTCTTTACACCAATTTTCAATTTTCAATAAACTTAAAGACAATTCCAATGAGGTTTTTAACAGTATCATGGAACTTGCCTTTTATATCCAAAGTTATGCTGTCTGCACTGACTATAAAATGCAGACATTTGAGACATTATTTCCAAAAGTTTATCAACCACCAGGTTGCAAGGAAGGGGGGAAAGAACTCTCTCTGTGGGCAGCAGCAATTATCTACAGCAATTACCCACCATTAGAGTATCATGTAATGGGCTGGCTTTTGCCATGCAAGTGGTTAATAGACTTTCAACCCAGGTATATATCATGGGATTCATTTCCCTCCGAGTACGTAAGTTAAAAATAGTTTCATTAGAACATTATTGGAGGCTCTTTCCATATCAAGAAATGCAGCAAGCACTAATTCTAGATTCCATTTACTGCATCATCCATAGCTATGTTCAGTTCATAGAGGGAAGTCTCAGTCGACTTACCAGGCTGATAAGCATGTTGGCACATAGAAAGAGGGATGGTTTTTAAAGCTCCATCCCTGATGTACCTATCAATCAGTTTCTCAAAGGTTTTAAGGTGAAAGGAAGTTAGACTGACAGGTCTGAAGGCTTTGCCTCAATGTAATTTGGCTTCCCTGGCTTGGGACTAAAACCAAACACAGGATACATTATCAAAAACTAGGCAGTATCTATAGATCCTACACAGATATGGTGTGATAATATCAACACCTTTCTGTAGGAGAACTGGAGCTATATCATCAGATCCCGCAGACATGTAAGGCTTAAGTGATTTAGCCTTTTGGATCCGGACAATTTGTATAGAAGTTATCCTTTCAAGACGGGCGGTACAACTGTTGAACCGTACATCCCTTCTCTTCTGAAAACAGGAAGATGCAACGGCAACCACTTAGATTTTATGATTTCGCAGTTCAAATACAAAGCCGTAAGCCCCTAGTAAGGGATTATGAAATCTTGGGAAAATCCTGTTCCAAAGGAAGCGAAGATTTCAACCCCGTCCTCAAAGGAAAAAAGACTTGCGGTACAGCATGTGTACCACCCAGTTATTAAAGGTTAATGGCCAAAGCAATCCTGCCAGAGATCATAATTTCACCAGCAACTTTCCTTACTGATGTTTAAGAAATGAAGAGGGATATCTGGGGTGATAACCACTTTCATCTTTGATTTTAGTGCCAAGAAAATGCACCCTTAACATCTCTGTTTGAGTACTTCCCGTCTTTAGTATAGGAACCATAGTCCATTTCGATGGAGCCCAGTTTTGACAGAATTTGTCTCTAGAAAGTATTTTTGTGAGTTTAGCTGCACAAGATACACTGCCAAAGTCTACAGAACTCTCTCCAGGTTTCCTGTTTACTAGCTCTTATGAATTTGTTGTACTTTGTGCAAGCTTCATAATATGAAGACCAGTCACTGGTTTTCTTGGCTTTGTTCAAAAGCTTCCTGCAATTCTTGATTATAATCCACTAAGATTTTTATGATGCCATATCCAGTGTTAAAAAAAAGAAGTGTAAAATGCTGATGTTTGTATTAAAGACTTTTTTATTGAAACCATGGATTGTACAGATGTGGTTCCCTGGGAATTTTTTATATACTCCAAGTAAGGAATCTAACAGTGCAGATCTTTGCTTGAAGTTCCGTCAATCCAGAGTTGACGGAACTTGTAAATTACATTAAAGTTCATATACACACATGTACTTTAATGTGATTTGAAAGTATATATATATTTCTCAAAGCTGTAGGCCTTGAGCTCCCTTCTGAGGGATACAAAAGTAATGGTAAATGCCAACTCTAATTTAACCCATCAGCTTACAAAATGAACACAAATATGAAACTAATGACATCATTGCATTTTCAGTTAAATAAGTCAATACATTAGAAACCTTTAACACTAGACAAACTGAAATTTGCTGTATACCTAGAAAGACTGAAGGATCTGCTTTTTGAATGAATTCTTAATGAATTTCCTCCTGATTTAATCTACATGTCACAAACATCTTTTCTAGTGACTAAGTAAGAACAGAATCCATAATAATTTTTGAAATGTTATCTTTACACCCAAAAATATAAAGTGTTAGTTTCTCGTTCGTAGAGTGATTTCCACAGTCTGGCTAATGAGCAGTCAGCAGTATTTTGCATTTGGAACTCTATTCAACTGTGAAAATAGGAAAATAAAAGCGAAACTAGAGTGAAAAGCACTTATATTCTACAGTGAGTAGGAGAAGGAAAATTTTCCCTACTTTTGCTCTAAAATGTCTCAGGGGCTATTGTGGCTCCTTCTCTTGTTCTGGGTGTAAGGTTCAATATTTGCACTTTTATGAGGCCTAAGAAGTTAAAGAGAGTCATATTATGAAAAGTCAGAGAGTCACATTGCGTTCAGTAACTTACTTTTGGATTCATTAAACAACAAATCATGCGAGGGGCCACACCAGGCCCTCCATCTTTCTAGTGTTAAAATGAACCTCAATGTTTAATGTATTTCCAAAAATTTTCTAGAAGAACAATTGTAATCTTTATCTCTAGAACATAATCTAAACCCGTAGACTCCCAGTGGAGTAGTACTCAAAGTTCTAAAACTCTCCACACGCTTTACCTACGCGCTTTCCCTTTCAGACTTTTCAACAATATGCTCTTATGAGCAAAGAATCATTATTGTACTGTCTTTGGGGAGTTATAAAATGTGATTTCTAAGCTCTATCTTACACTTGATGCAAGTAATTAAGCTTAACATATTTTTCATTTAATTTCTTTTTTGCCACTAGAATTTTTATTTTGCCAGTAATTGCAATTAAAATAGTTTTGAATATAAATTGAAAAAAAAAGTCAAAAACAGTTCAGTCTTTACATTATTGTAAATTTTTGCTTTGACAAATCATAAGCATTACAGCCTTATTCTGCATACAGTCCACAAATACCCACTTCGAAAAATAGCTTTAGTGAACTTTTCCACTTACAGATACAACAGCAATAAATTGTACGTGATTGTCACTATCTAATATTGGCACACAAACAATGCATTAAACTATGCTATGTGCTTTTTCACCAACCAATTAATTGATGATAGTGCTGTCTCCACTTAGCTGATATTGTTTATAGGATCATTTCTATTGGAAAGCACCCATCCTTCCACTCCTATCTGCCCGATAACCATTCATCTATTTATTTTTTAAATGGTCATAGTAGCGACGATTAGAGATGGTATATGGAATAATATCCACTGTGGAAAAACTGCAATAGGTGATACAATACTGTATGCATCATTCTAATAGAACTTGCCAATTTCCTTCATTATTAAATCTTTAAGTGGAAATATGCTATTATAGTCACACCAACAACAGATTGATCTACTGTAGTGTAAATGTCAGAGTTCAGTAAATAGATAACATGTCATACCCAAGGCTGTTATGGTTCTACTAGGTTGTGTGAAAAGTAGTTTCTTTTTTCTGATGAAATAAACATGTTTTTTTACATAGTGTATAAATATTTTGCTGAATTTGTGGTGGACCTCAGCAATTTGAAACAAAACAAAATAATAGATATTATAGATTTAAAATTTGAATTTAATGCACTTTCTCGCCACAACAATGGCACACAATTAGTTTATATAACAGCTGCATAGTACTATATAAAGGGTGCAAAAAATAGTGACACATCATTAAAATTTCACAGAACAGCAAAAAATACATAAAATCAAACTTTAACTATCTACTCTTAATTTAGACTACAGAATTAACGAATAAACATAACAGAATAAATCTTATGCATATGTAGTAGTACTTGAGAATAATCAGTTAAGAGTGATATAACATAAAACTAAGGTTTTTTCAATGCTGTTTTTCTCAGATATGCCACTCTTCTCACCAGTGAGTCATCTAGGCTTAAAATCAGCTCAAATACAGATCATACTGATTGTGCAAAGAATTTAATAATGACTGCCATGAGGGACCTCAATCCAGAGTAGACAGAAGTTATTTACAGATGGTATGTCTCAATACCAATGAATCAGATTGAATTGTCAAATGGCATCAAATAGATAATAGTGATGGAAGTACAGCATGGATTTGCTCCTCGGTAAGGGGGAGGGGAGTAAAAATAGCCCAGTTTCTCAACATACTGAGATTGATAATATGGTTTAAAACCAAGGTTTCAGGATGGCGGTTTACCTGTAACCTCTGGTTGCGTCCCTGGTTAGCAAGAAATGCTGTTGGCATAGACATTACCGTTCTTTTGCTTGTTTGATTTGCTCAATAAAATAAGGCTCTGGGTCATACTGAGCTGCTGAGGCAGAATATGCTACTAAGCCTCTGCTACTAAGACCACACAACCTCCATATGTTTTCAATAAACCTGCTTGCTGATACTTGTTTCACTAGCACACTTCATTATAAGACCTATCATGACATTCTTTTTGCAAAGGAACAACTGTTTGTAATGTTGTTGAGAATCTGATAAAGGCATCTTTGTTATAATTCCATGATCATCTTTTTTTCTCCAGCAAATGAAAAGGTTTCAAACCAGAAATATGCATTGATGTGGAACAAGTACAATATATATTAAAGATCTTAAAAGAAGATCAAAGGAAAATCATAAGTTACACTAATTCAAATCTTACTTGTCATAGTCAATAACAGTATTCAATCTATGAGCTATTGTAATAACTGTACGATCAGAAAAGGCAGTTCGGATGGTATTCTGAATGAGCTGATCGGTGTTAATATCTACAGCAGCTGTAGCTTCATCCAAAACTAGAATTTTGGTTTTCTTCAAAAGAGCTCTGGCCAAACACAGCAGTTGCCTTTGTCCAGCACTAAACATCAAACATTATATGTATATGTAAGTAAATGTAGTAAAAATACAGAATTACAATCTCTAGTTTCAAAAATGAAAATATTATAGTATGCTGAAATTCTCAGTTACTTTACATGCAAAACAATTTTTAGATTAATTTAAGATTTCTGTGCAATGTTACATGAAATATTACAAAACTGACAATGCTTTTGTCTCTTCCTAAGCTTGTGATTGATTGGAACCACACATTTGCCCCTAAATATGTATCTTTAGATGTGAATTACAATATTGTACCTGTACCAAATGAAAAGCATGTTTGCTTTCTGCTCTAAAATGCATTTTTCTTTGCAAACACACATACATACTAGCTTTTACTTACAGGTTTGATTACATTCATGTCGACTTTGTCAGTCCATTCAGTTTGTTTATGAATGCTGGAAGTTAAATTGTTTTGAAAAAAAAAAACTGTTACGGTCGTTACTGAAAAAACTTGGGTATCTGAACCCGAGTAGATACTTCCAATTTAAGGCGGAATAGGTACGGCTTCCGGTTTTACAAGCACCATTAAGTTGAAAATCGATTTAGTTCAATACATATGCCATAAGACCCCTTTATAGGGCATTCAAAATTCACATAGAGAAAGGACAAGGAGAGGAGAGAAAAAGTACATCCATGCCCAAGCCGGGATTCGAACCCGGGGCCTCCTCATCCCAGGCAGACTCCTCTAACCACTAGACAAGGTGGCCGGCCTTTACAATAACAATAGAGCCAGCCTAAAAAAAATCTATACGATATATATCAGGAATAAGTGTTGGAGTATGAAAGAAGTATGCAGTCTATCCCTAAAAATTAGCATTTAGATAAAGTCAACATTTCCCTTCAAAATAATGATCATTGTCAGCTTGTGCATGTTGCTACATGCCTTTGATTTCTGCATAGATAAGCTTTATATATATATATATATATATATATATATATATATATATATATATATATATATATATATATATATATATATATATATATATATATAAAATAATACAAAGAAATAGCAAAAATGAAATAGAAAATGGCACATTAGGAGAAGTGAAAGGAGAAAGGTTGAATCCAGAGCTCATCAGCCGTGGGGGATTCAAGAGTGGTCGAAAGACCAAAAAATTTAAATATAAACTATAAAGAGGATGTTTAAGTTCAAAATATGCAGTCTACAGATCTTCATTGGGCAAAACAGCACCAATGCGAGTCTGCAAACTGTATATAAGAACAAAAACGTAAAACTAAAAGCAGGGGTTTCGCCTCGACTGATTAGGAATAAAATTCCAAAAATCAGCCACCCACAGTACGGTCCTGCTATGAAAATAAAATCATCTCACCTGAAATTCCGTGTGACAAAATCCAAATAATATCCAGCAAGCTCTGGATTCAACCTTTCTCCTTTCACTTCTCCTAATGTGCCATTTTCTATTTCATTTTTACTATTTGTTTGTATTATTATATACTTGGCTTTTTAGTTTAGGTGCTTTGCGCATATGGGCTTTTGGTGTGGTCTCTTCGTCTTTCTTCTTACAATTCTGATATTTTTTAAATATATATATATACACTATTAAAAACAATTAGGGGAGCAAGCAAAAAAGTGAAGAAAACAATGCAAGACAGCCACGGATTAGCATACAATGGATAGTACACGCATATCAATGTGCAATACAGAAAAAAAAAACCTAAAAACTTTGAAATTAATCTTTAATTTTTGTAAAATGTGGAAAAAACATGAAAAGGTGATTTAGGGCAGCAATTTGTTACATGTAAAAGCTTTAAAAAAAAGTACTGTTTAGACATAATGCATGAGTTTTAAAAAGGCGTGTGTTCTCCTTGAACAGCTAAGACTGCCCCACACCTGTTTGGCATGGATGCGATAAGGATATCGATCTGACTTTGGGAATACTGGTCCACTCCTCAAGAAGTGCAATTGTCAAGTCTCGGACAGTAACAGGCGACCTTGGTTGCACAGCCATGCATCTTCCGAGCATGGCCCAAACATGATAGATTGGATTCAGGTCAGTAGATCTTGCTGGACATATAAGCTGTGTTTTTTCAGCTTCAAGCATGTTCTTCACCAGACGAGCTCTCTTTGATCGAGCATTATCGTCTTGCAAAACATAGAAATCTCCAAAAGCTCTAGCGTAAGGGATGACATGAGGTCTCAGTATCTCGCATGCATACCTTCGGCCCGTCAAAGTGCCATTCCAAATGATATGCAGGTCCGTACGTCCGCTTACGCAGATTCCACCCCATACCATCCAACCAGCTTGTCTGCATCGTGACCTTTCACGAACGAATGAGGGGCTATTTCAAGTGCCCCTGCTCCTCCATACCAAAACACGTCCGGTGTCACTCTCCAGACTTAATTGAGACTCTTCTGTAAACAGCACTTGGCTCCAATCATGTTGCTCCCAATCTCGATGTTTAGCAGCCCATCTTCTTTGGGCCACACAGTGGCATGGGAGCAAAGAAATGCAGGCCATTGGCCTACCTGAATAGAGCCCTCCCTTACGAAGTCAATTACGTACTGTTTTGGATGGACACCCGTCGTCCTATTGCCAAAAGCAACTGTCTTTGCAGATGCGTAGCATTCTCTTTTCTGTTTTGACAGGCTGTAAACCGTATATACCGGTCATCAGTTGCTGTAGTGGCGCTTGGCCAACCTTACCCCTGATCGAACTCTAACATTTCCTGTTTCTTGGAATCGATTCCACAGCCTTGCAACACTTCTGACGACTCCAACATCATCCACGACACTATGTTGTGTTTACCAACATTCCAGCCTTCCTATAGCATGCCATGGCATTGATTCCGGTAAATCACGTTGTTGAGACATTCTCAAGTAACCTTGTCTCCTAAAAATAATATAAAAAAGCTACCGCGCTATCAAATTTCACAGTTGCGGCAATAAAACGGACGTTTCTGCAACATTTCGATTTCTGCACTTATCTTCTTTTTATGGTTTTTGATGTCATTAACTTTAATTTGCACATATAGTTTTCTTCTTCCATTTCCTGGTAGGCTTTAAATTATGGAAGGTTAATTATTGATATACATCTTTGCATAATTCTGCTAAAACCATGTGCTTCCCTAATTGTTTTGAGCAATGTATATATATATACATAAAATGTTGTACATAATGTTATTATACTATACTACTGCATTATCCTGCATTAGTCGAAATGCTGCAAAACTCAGGGTTTACCAGGTTTTCAATAACCTTTGTATAGTCCTTTTCAGAATGTTAGATACAATAAGGAGAGGAAAATACATTTAGTTTAATATACTAAATATATGTTTAGCTTAAAAAATGGTGTAAGTTCTATGTACTATATTATTAAAATTAATAAACTGTTAAATTTAAATTAAAATATTAATTAATGATGCTTGTTTCATTGTTCTGATAAGAAAATTCTCAATTCATTACTAATATTTTTATAAAAAAATAAATTAAAACAAAGAAAACCTTTCAAGTCCTAATATTAAAACATTTTATAATGAACAGAATATGTTAAAGTATCTGTTTAATAATGAAGCTGTTAGCTTCTTTAAAAAACAAATTTACCTCTCTGAAAGGAATTTAGTAGTAGTTTATAAAAAAATATAAATTAATCACAATTACTATGATTGTTTCCCTGTTTATCATTTTCTTGGCATATAACTAAATCCATAATAAATGACTTACATTAATAACAATCACATATGAATTTTATCTTGCTTCTTTTTAATGAAAAAGAAGCAAGCTAACAGCTAAAATATTTGTTCTTGAATAAAGAAAGAAAATTTGAGTCTACTTTTTTCTCTTTTTGTTGAAATGAACCTGGAATTATCCAGAATGCAGAATAATTATTCGAATTTTTTATGGCATGATAGTCACCCTCACTTATTTCTGACACGCCGGCTGACATGGGCTAATACAGTTTAACAAAAGTTACCTGTAAATATATGAAAGTAAACTAAACGATCTTAATATTATACCATGTGCAAAGCCGTGTGAGCAATTTAAGTCATCTAATATTATAACTCACTGGATTAAAATATTATCCTATATCAGTGATTTATATTGCCAAACAACAATGATATGGAATTTTTCCCTGAATGCAGAGGATATTCAATTTTGAATCTTCAATTTTCAAACAACCAGTTTTATTGATCTTAAAGTAAGAAACCTGCTGATTAAAAAAGAAGAAAACTGAAAAACAGAACATTCTCAAAGATATTTTAAATGAAAAGACATTTATTTAAGTTGAGCATATATCAGGTCTCCCAGGTTACATTAAAATAACCATTGAACCAAAGAAAAAAAAAAATAGTTCACATGTTGAAACATCAAGATGATTTTTCATGAACTGTTTGAAACTCAAAACACTTAAAAATTAACATAAACATTTAAGACAAAATATTACTGCATTGCATCATTCCTTAATCAAAGGGGCATTGAAGTAGTCTTAACTGTTAATTCTTAAAAGGTTTTATCACAAAAAAACTAAAATAGCAGGTCTTTTTGAGCATTAGCAAAATATTTACCTCAAGTTAGATCCACCTTCATCAATATTATGATTTAGATCTTCCACAAGGTCTGAGACAAAATTCTTTAAATGAGATTGTTCCAGACAAAACCAAAGCTCCTCGTCAGTATATTCATTGTTTGGATCAAGATTAAATCTTAGAGTTCCGGTAAATAGAACAGGATCCTGAAGAATAAAAAAGTGTAATGTACTAAATACAGAATGAAGCCTTGGATAAAAAAAATCGAGATTTCAATTTCTAACATTAAAAGCTTACCTGAGGAATTATAGTGAGTTTTGACCTTAAAGCATGAAGACCAATGCTAGCTATGTCTATATCATCAATAAATATTGTTCCATTGGCAGGTTCGATAATTCTAAACAGTGCTAAAGTAACTGATGATTTTCCAGCACCTGTGCGTCCTATTACTCCAACCTAAAAGTTTCAAAAGTGAATTAAAATACACATTTTCACATTTTACATGCCAGGAAAAGGGCATAATTCCTTTATTACTTTAAAAGCACATTCAAAAAATTATCTGAAAATGAGCAGTAAAGGGAGAGACAGTTTAAGTACTTTCTTTAAAGTTATCTGGTCTTAGTTCAAAGAGTTCAATTAATTCAAATTAACAAGGCTTATTTTTCTGAAGCATAAGAATAAAATATGTAAAAAAAAAAGATTAAAAGGAAGAATCATATGATCATGGTTACTAGACAAACGAATTTCCTACTTATACTGGAATTGGAGCTTGGACTTGAAAAATGGCCAGATTTGAGGATAATATTTAAAAAATGTTAATATATCACTCAAAGATTACTGCTTTAGTGTTGTTTTAATTTTCCATTCTAACTATTATCATGTAAAAGTTTCGTATTACTTATGCAGATCAGGCTCATGATTTATAGACTCTGTGTAGTAACTGAATGGTCATAAATTGAGAGAGGAAATTATTATTAAAACACATTTGCTTTCAGGTTATAAAAAATGCATTTCAAAAATCAGTCTTTGTTTTGGTATAATAGTGTAATGTTTACTTCTTAAATTGTCATACTTTAGCACAGAAATGTGTAGATAGATTTGATGTTACATATTTTAATTTGCTAAAAAATTATATATATATATGTATATATATATATATATATATATATATATATATATATATATATATATATATATATATATATATATATACACACACACACACACACACACACACACATATATATATATATATATAAAATATCAGAATTTTAAGAAGAAAGACGAAGAGACCACACCAAAAGCCCATAAATGCACAAAGCAGCTAAATTAAAAAGCCAAGTATATAATAATACAAACAAATAGTATACATAAAAATTGACTCCCTCTGTTACACTATGATTTATGATAAAAGACGTGAATTCCAATTCAAAGTCAATAGCCTACAAGATTATAATTCTTGTCTTAGCAAAAAAGTTTTTATTGGCATCATTGTTTCACAAGCCTTGCAAATTAAAAGAATTTGTAATACTGAAACTGCTTTTAATTTAGAATTTTATCTTCTTAAAAATAAACTGTTTGATAACAATTTTTCAAAAAATCTAAATAAAAATGTTTGCTCAAGTATAACCTTTAATATCGACTTTGTTTCACTGTAACTGTTTAACTGTTCGAACGTATGATACCGCTGGAAGAAACTAGTTCAGGATTGCAGTAGTGGACATTTTTTGAGCACGTGGGAACAGAGATCAGAACAAATTAGGATTTGCTTTTTGACACATTTTATACATTTTTTGATTTTTACATTGACAACTGGACTGCTTCTAGATTTGCTGGATATTATTTGGGTTTTGTCACGCAGAATTTCAAGTGAGATGATTTTATTTTCATAGCAGGATGGTACTGTGGGTGGCTGATTTTTGGGAATTTTTTTCCTAATCAGTGGAGGAGAAACCCCTTCTTTTAGTTTTAGGTTTTTGTTCTTATGTACAGTTTGCAGACTCGCATTGGTGCTGTTTTGCCCAATGAAGATCTGTAGACTGCATTTTTTAAACTTAAAACATCCTCTTTATAGTTTATATTTAAATTTTTTGGTCTTTCGACCACTCTTGAATCCCCCACGGCTGATGAGCTCTGGATTCAACCTTTCTCCTTTCATTTCTCCTAATTTGCCATTTTCTATTTCATTTTTACTATTTGTTTGTATTATTATATACTTTGCTTTTTAGTTTAGCTGCTTTGCTCATCTATGGGCTTTTGGTGTGGTCTCTTCGTCTTTCTTCTTACAAATATATATATATATATATATATATATATATATATATATATATATATATATATTTGAGCTATTTGACATAATCTGAAAATTAAAAACACAAATGAGCTTTTAAAAAATAGTATAAAATTAAGCTAAAAAAAGTTTTAAGCCAAATGTGATCAAAAGTTACTAGTATCTCAACCGCCTCTCCACGACCTCTCACTTTGATGAAGATGTCCAGATTTCCCCAATGTAATCTATGGCATCCCTACATATGTTACATAGCAGCAGATTAAAATCATAAGTTCATTTGGTATAAATACATGCAAGGTCAAATACTTGTTGCAACAGTTACGGAAAATTGCTTGGTCTACCCACAAGAACACGTGATATTTTTCAGAATATGTAGATCAACAATATCCATCCCAATTTTGTACCATCGGGTTTTCAACCAATTAGATTTAAAAATGGTTTTAAGAACAAATATGAAAATCAAATGAAGTGTAAATAAACAACAAACAAGGATTTTTACTCAAAATATTTTTTTTAAGCATGGTTGTTATCACTATTGAGCCTCAAAAAATTGCTTCATTCAAAAGAGCAAATGGTTGGGCTTTATTTTAGTACAGTTCTTTCAATGGCAAAGGAATTAGATTACTTTGACAAATGTCAACCCCTTGGGGGGAAGGGGGCGGGTATTTATATAAAATTATTACTTAAGAAAATGCATAGTGAAATTTTATTCCCACCACAAAAATAAATAATTAAATTTTCTTTTTGTATGATGCATTTCAAAGAAAGATGCAGCATATAGCCCATCATTGCAAGCATCACACTTACAAGGATTCTTTTCTGTTGCTTTTTTTTTGTTATTCCTTTTTACAAAGCATACAGTGCAATAGTCAATCAAAGAAACACTTTGAGATTTTCTAGTGCCTCAAAACTGACGAAAGAAAAATTGAACAAGGAGTAAAAACAAATGAAAATCTTAGAGGAGAACTTGTTTGGACATAGCTAATTTGTTAACAACAGTAACATCTTTTGAATTATCGCCAGAAATACTACAGTGAATATTGATTTCTTTTGAGTTTCTTCCGAACAAATTTGTAGTTTTATATTCTGAATAGCACATTTTTAATACATATTTTTAAAAAAATGTTATTTAAAATAACATTTTGAAATTTAAAAAACATCATTTGTTAAAATTTTCCCAATTTCTATATTTTGTACATACAAAATACCTTTCTGTAACCATACAATTGGCTATAACTCTTATAACAAATGGGTCATTCCACGTCAGTTCACCCGGTCATGTAACCCATGTCCTCGGATTTTGATAAAATTTGGTGTATTTAATATTTTTATGGTGGTAAGTAGCCATATGAATTCTTTTGCCCTTATGTGATCTGGTTTTTGTTTTACAGGCCGTCAAACTTTTCAAAAAATTGCATTTTCTGTCAACCGCTAAGCCTAATCTGCATGTATACGTATCTCTTCAGTAAATTGTGATGGGTGCAGAAATCTTTCAATATTTCCAAAAATTCTCAGATATGTTGCTGAAAGTATGAGGATTTAATAAAAAAATACTTGAAATTTATATAATATAATTTTGTTTGAATAAAATTTGAATAAACTACGACAAGCATTTTTTTCTTGTGCAAAACATGAGTTTACTTAAGTGGCATTTCACGAAAAGGCAGAGGTCCTATTCAATAATGGAAGCATTCAAAATGAGCCTGAAGATGTGTTCTATCATTGCAAAGAATAAAATTAGTGGTTTTTATCGTTTTCTCGTTGCTATTGCACAATATACACATTTCAGTATCAAAATTTTTGAAAAAAAGTTCTAGTCATTTTCCTAACCTAAATTTCACTGAAAAGCAAACATACCTTTATTTTTAAGTGTATTTACAGCCCTATTATGCTACTTAAAAATCATCTTAATCCCTTATTAAGCAGAAAGAAAAGTGAGAAAAAATTTAAGACTCCAAAATTCAGTTGTTAAGTTCAGCAAAATATCATATGTAGAAAAAAGATGTGCAAAACATGAATTCACTTTAAGAGCTTTTTATGAAGAGGCGGAGGTCATATTTAATATTAGAAGCATTCGAAGTAAACCTAAAGGTGTGTTCTATCATTGCAAAGAACAAAATTGGTGGCTTTTTTCGTTTTTTTCTTTTTTTTGCTATTGCACAATATACACATTTCAGTACCAACTTTTTTGATAAAAGTTCTAGTCATTTTCCCAACTTAATTTTCAATATTTTTTGTGTAAAAGAAGCATTGTTCATGCTTTTGTAGCATAAAAACGTATTATATTTAGTTTTAATGAATTATAATTGTATTGAATGTTCGAAGAAAAAATAGGATAGCACAATCTTTAAAGTAAAAATAATAATTAAAAATGTGAGTTTCTGAATATTATCGGATTGTTTGTCTTTGAAGTGTTTGTGTGATCCTGTTTTCAGCAAATTTAAGGAATATACTGTTGACATGGATTGACCCAAATGCCTTTGTACAAATTCATCATTCCAATAAATTAATCTGGACTATGCTTGAGTTCAAAAGTTATATTAGCATAAATGCAAGTTGCTCAATTAATTTTGAGCCTGTACAGTTTGGCCCATTTTGCGCATTTAACTTAAGAGCGTAAATTAAGTTGTTAATTTTCTTTTAAAAAGATATTAACAAAAATATGATTCTTGCATATCCCGTGAATTAAGGGGGAATTATAGAAGAAAAACCCATAATTGTAAAAATCTAAGGTGGTTAAGGCACGAATGTTGCAAAATTGCTGTTTTGAAGCTTATAACATTGCAAAATAGTAGCCAATTTTCAACTTCATTAATCAGGAAGACTATAAATGCATTATGATTTAAGCAGAAAGAGGAAATAATAAGTAAAATAAATAGAGGATGAATTATGTGCCGAATATGGCACACATAATGCCACCTCAACTAAATTTTACAAACTAAAGTTTTTTTGATAATAAATAACATTTCATAAGCAAATCTGCAGCATTAGAATAAATTAAAGTGTGAGCAAAGATGTTTTTCATAAGAATGTTTTTGTCGGAAAATTAATTGTAATACCTCTGTCCAGTACTTTCACTAGCCTCACAATTAGTATAAGATTTTAGAACAGGAAAATACAACTTTTGCATAAGTCTTCAAGTAGGAGATTTGATCTTTTGAATCAGCAATGAGGCAAAAAAAAAAAAAAAAATCTTTTGCAGATGTTATGGAACAAAACACTCAACCACTTTGTATCATTTCTGTAGACAATTTTTTTTTTCCTCTTTAAGAGCCATCTTTTTTTTAAGAATCAGGCAGTCAAAAAACTAGACATTTTTGATTTTGTTGAAAATTTCAGAATATGGTCTTAATTTAAAATTCTTAAACCATGTTTTTTTTTTTGCAAAAAAAAATTTTTCTTCCTGTTTTGGGAGGTCAAAGTTGGACTTAGCTCTTTTTTTCAATAAAAATATGCCAATATAAATAAGCCAATACGCTTTGCTTTACGAGTGAACCGTGGAACTGAAAATTATTTTGTATTCTACTATATCTCCACTAACTGTAAGTACATAGATATTTGTGGACGACTCTTGGCGTAAAGGTCAGAGGTCACTCAAAGTTGTACGAAAAATAGTTTTTTAATGCAACTTTGACCGACCAAATCTTCTTGTGGCAACAGTGAACCACTGTAGTGTATATTTGAGTAAATACCCACTAAAGAGCAGTATCCAAAAACATAAAGATATGTGTGGTTGATATTTTGCATATTAAATTATTTGACTCTGAAATAGATGAAATCTCAAAATTACATGACTTTGAGGGTCATTATCTTCTTGCACCATGAGTGACCAGATATAACACTAGCCGGAGTAGAAGCCTTTCTATTCCCAGAAACACAATCAGTTAACAAACCTATGGCTACTTTTTCAGTTTTTGCATAATTCGGCTCTAAACTTTGCAAAATGAGTGTTTTTCGAGGTTAGAGAAAAAAGACCAATAACCTGTTTTAAAATATGTATTGCTATTATTTGTAACACTATTATATCACAATTTACCTACCTAGCTGAAATGGCATCTAAAGATGGTTATACAGTTGAAACCAAATTGAAAATTAAATCCCGAAAATACTCAGTATATGTCAAAAACTATATATTTTTATTTGTCCCGGCGACGTTTTTTGTTACATGCCTTTATTCCGTTCGGCTCCAACATGGTGAACAATTTATGTACTTCTTGCCGTTCTAGTTGCTGTAAAACAGGAAAGCAATGTATCTTAAGTCTAATATAGAGTAATATATTCTGTCATATCAAGTTTATAATTCTAAAAGAATATTTTGAAATGGATAATAGACATTATTTAATTTAAAAAAACTTACTTGTTCAGCTGTACCCTCTTGCTTGATGTCGTTAATGTCATCAAAAATTTCCAGACCTGCAGCGGGTTGAAATGTACCAATATTTTTAAGAAGTGACATTCTGCTAAAGTGGGTTCTGATTTGTGAAGAAGTCATATTTGAGAAGGTTGAAATATTTTTTCCCCATTATGATCTATTTGTTTCTCATTTCTTTGGATGTGTTTTTATTATTTGTTTTTATTATTTTATTATTTGTGATAATATTTTCATGAAAGGAGAAGAAACTGGTATAAAATCATCATCAGAAAACACATCCAAAGAAATGAGAAAACAAACAGATCATAATGGGGAAAAATATTTCAACCTTCTGAATGTAAGACTTCTTCACAAATCAGAAGCCTCTTTAGCAGAATGTCACTTCTTAAAAATCTTAGTACATTACCCCCGGTGCAAGTCTGGAAATTTTTGATGACATTAATGACATCGAGCAAGAGGGCACAGCTGAACAAGTAAGTTTTTTTTTTAGATTATGTCTATTATTCATTTCAAAATATTCTTTTAGCATTATAAACTTGATATGACAGGATATATTACTCTATATCAGACTTAAGATATATTGCTTTCCTGTTTTGCAGTAACTAGAAAGACAAGAAGTACATAAATTGTTTACCATGTTGGAGCCGAACGGAATAAAGAGATGTTACAAAAAACGTCGCCTGGACACATAAAAAAATATAGTTTTTGACAAATACTGAGTATTTTCTGGAATTAATTTTTAATTTGGTTTCAACTGTATAACCATCTTTAGATGCCATTTTAGCTGGTTAGGTAAAATGTGATATAATAGAGCTACAAATAATAGCAATACATATTTTAAAACAGGTAATTGGTCTTTTTTCTCTAACGCCGAAAAACACTCATTTTGCAAAGTTTAGAGCCGAATTATGCAAAAACTGAAAGAGTAGCCATAGGTTTGTTAACTGATTGTGTTTCTGAGAATAGAATGGCTTCTACTCTGGCTAGTTTTATATCTGGTCACTCATGGTGCAAGAAGATAATGACCCTCAAAGTCATGTAATTTTGCAATTTCTGCTATTTCAGAGTCTAATATTTCAATGTGCAAAATATCAACCACACATATCTTTATGCTTTTGGATACTACTCTTTAGTGGGTATTTACTGAGATATACACTACAGTGGTTCACTGTTGCCACAAGAAGATTTGGTCGGTCAAAGTTGCATTAAAAATCTATTTTTCGTACAACTTTGAGTGACCTCTGACCTTTGCGCCAAGAGTTGTCCACAAATATTTATGTACTTACAGTTAGTGGGGATATAGTAGAACACAAAATAATTGTCAGCTCCATGGTTCACTCCTAAAGTGAAGAGTATTGGCTTATCCAAGTTGGCATGTTTTTATTGAAAAAAAGAGCTAAGTCCAACTTTGACCTCCCAAAACAGAAAGAAAAAAAATTTTTTTGCAAAAATAAAAAGACATGTGTTTAATAACTTTAAATAAAGACCATATTCTGAAATTTTCAGCAAAATAAAAAATGTCAAGTTTTTTGTCTGCCTGATTCTTAAAAAAAAAAAAAAAAAAAAAAAAAAAAAAAAAAAAAAAAAAAAAACGGCTCTTATAATAAAGGAAGAAAAATGCATTTTTGGAGGCCACATCTAAAAGCAGTTTAATATCTTCAAAATCATAGAAAAGGTAATTACAGCATAAAAAAAGACTATTACAAATAATACCAAATACAAGTTAAGAGAAAGTACTTTTTTGTTAAAAAATATCTTAAATGAGCATGTTTTGATTTTTAAAGAATCAATTCATAACCCACTAACAAAACCAATTTTGGGGTTGCTTACAAACGATGTAACCCCTAGAAGTAGGAGGGGGGATGTGAACCAGTGACAGTTTGTGACAAGGGGGAGAGAGGTGGTAACAAGTGTCAATTTTTTTTTTTAAAGAATATGTTTGCGAAAAACGGCATGACATGTGACAAAACAGTGGAGTGGGGGTGCCAAAAAGGGTGAAAAAAAAAATATGATTCTTATTGACAGCTCTTTTCAAAGACTCAGAATGCTCTTTTAAATTGTTAAAAATTATTACATTTTACGAGAGCAAAAAATCTCTCTTATTCCAAATGATAGGGGCTGTTGAATTTTCTTTTTTAAAACTTAATTCCCTCCCCCCTTCTAATACAAGCAATTAAGCATTTATTAAAATCGACACCAAATGTTGAACTATTTATATTTTTGACCATTTATACTTATCATTAATATTTATATTTAGAATTTATTTTTTTTGATAGTTTTTGCAAGACAATAGTTTTAGGTTCAATTATTGTAATGACAGTGAAATTGAATTGAATTGAATTGAACCTAAATTTCACTTTTTTCTAAAGCACTTGTGCAAATAGTTTGTTACTACTTAATTTCTTGCCATCATTAGTAACATCAAACTACTTGTCTATATTAAAAAAAATCCCTATTAATATTAATCCTAAACACATTTCAATACTTTTACGAAATTGGATATATGATTTTCATGATTTTGTTATAAGAAAATGAAGCTTTTGACTTGATAAAAGTACAAAAATGTATTTTACATTATGTGCTGGGAATTCAATGCTGCCTAGCAATTTAACAGTCTGAATTTTATTTCGATGTAGCCTATATTTACTTCTTTCAGAAATCGTACAAACATAGGCGTAGCGTGACCAAAAGTTTGGGGGGGGGGCACGGGCCTCAAATTTTAAGAGTTTGGACGGAGCTTTGCGCCCGCCCCCCCCCCCCCCCCACAGATTTTTTGCAAGTGAAAAATTCACTCTTGCTTTTAAAATGCATACAGTTCATTCAACTATTTATTTTTCTGAGTAACTAGTTACCGTTACCACCAGGACGGATTTGGACTTAAATGGTTCCTAAGCGGTTACAGGTCCTTTTTGTAATCCGGACAACTTCGGTAGCAAAATCGACCATTTTTACGTTTAGTGTCTTTTTCACTTATAACAGCTTCCCACTTTTTTTCTCGTTTTTAATGCTCCATCTGTCTTTTCTTTTTTTGTTTTAGAATTCACTTTATGGTGAAATGGGTATAACAAATTTTTTTTTTGGAAATTCAAAATTTCAAGTTGATAAAAAGTTGTCACTATATTCATAGTTACCAAAGAAAAATTATTTTGAAATTGAAAATATTTAGGTATGACGGGATTATCTTGAAGTTTCAAGTTTTTTAGTAAAAACGATGACTTTTTTTTAAAATGTATAAATTATATGTAAAGCAAAAATAATTATTTAAGTGTAAAAATGGACTACATAAAAACAAATCTATCAATAAAGAATGTATTGTAGATAAAATTTAACTTTTAGATTTCCAGAAATAGTTATAAAAAAACATCACATTTTTGCTAATCAGTCATATTTTTAGAATATTTACCTATCCTACAGAACAATTTTTATTATTGTACTAATAGTACAAATATTGAAGTACGGCGCTTTGAAATAGCGAGATTTTTTCATTTTTTCCACTCAAACAATTATTTTGCTTTACACATAATTTATACATTTTCAAAAAAAAATCATCAGTTTTACTAAAAAACTTGAAACTTCAAGGTAATCTCGGTAGACCTAAATATTTTTCACTTTCGAAAATAATTGTTTAGTAACAATGTGAATATAGTGACAACTTTTTATCGACGGGAAATTTTGAATTTGCAAAAAAAATTTAAATTGTGACACACCCAGGGGCAGCAAATAAGGGGGGCAAGAGGGGACGGTTGCACTCCCAAAAATCTTCTGCAGAATGATAAAAACAGGTAAATTCAATTTTTGTATGTATATCACAAATCAACGATCATGTTCAAAATAAAATTAAAAAAGTTAGTCAATTTTCAACAAAAGTTGATAAAACTCGTAACTTTTTCCTCTAGATTACTTCAAAGAGAAAGGAATCGGAATTATGAGTTTTTTAAGTCTAATATAAGCACAACAGAACAAGAAAGGATTTTCATATTTGCTGACTAGAAAATAGCACAAGATACTGGATATTGATGAAAAACAAAATTTTCTCTTGTTATTGATTCCAAGCATTGTAAGATTTATTAAAAAATAATTTAATATCTGGCCATAAAAATTTAAATTATTTTAATAACTAATTTTTCTTAATATTAAATCCATTTTAAGACCTCTTTCTGCCCACCAATATGTATTTTATTCCATACAGAGGCACTTCAGCCTTAAAAATCTCCCCCCCCCCTCAAATGAAATGTCGAAATGCTGCCCCTGGATACACCCTATGGGTAAATGTTCTAAAAATATGACTGACTAGCAAAAATGTGAGGTTTTTCATAGCTAGATATTTCTGGAAACCTAAAAGTTAAATTTTAGCTCCAATACATTTTTATTGATAGATTACTTTGTAAGTAGTCCATTTTTTGCACTTAAATAATTATTTTTGTTTTACCTATAATTCATGCATTTTTTAAAAAAAAATCATCGTTTTTAATAAAAAACTTGAAACTTCAAGATAATCCCGGCATACCTGAATATTTGTCAATTTCAAAATAAATTTTTTTGGTAACTATGTGAATATAATAACTACTTTTTATCAACTTGAAATTTTGAATTTCCCGAAAAAAAAGTTTCGTGATACACCCTAATAGGTATCAGAAAAGTGATGTAATGATTTTTTTTTAAAGTGGGGTGTAGATTCGTTGATTACCCTGAATTTCAGGGGGGGCTGGGGGATTCTCCTCTAGAGGAAATTTTGAACAATGGATACAAAATTCTGCATTCTGAGGGCTTATATGAGATGATAGGCACGGCAAAAATATGTGTAAAAAGAGGCAAATAAAAACACTTTATAAGTTACACATTCGATCAAAATACAAGTAAAGATTAAATAAAAAATTTAGACAACCCCGAGGCTGATTGCCGACCACATACTAAAACGAACTTCACTGGTCAAAAAGCATTTTAAATTAAAAGATATTTAATTGTTTTAGAGAATATATGGTAAACACGGAAAAGAAAAGGTAATTCTTAATAGTCAAATTTGCTAGTCGGAAAAAGCAGAATAAAGAGGGAATATTGAAAATCCTTATATCAAAATCAATTGCAAGTACATTTTTCTTTGTAATAAATAAAAACTGGCAAGAGATAATAAACGTTTTAAGTAGTTGAGTTTTCTCTATCGCCTCATTGACTCAACAATGACATTGGTTTCTAGTTGAGCAAATTTTAAGCTTAGCCACATTTGCTAAAAAACTTTGTAATTCGAGTTCTAATTTCACGGAAGTTCTAAACATGTTTATCAAGCGCCGAAAAATTTCTTTCTTCCTCGAAGCGATTGCAATGCTGTTTCACTTGAATTCCTGCCTAATAATTCAAAATCTCACCACTATTTTAATGAAATTATTTTTTCAAAAAATAAATTTTTACATTAGAGTTTTTCCATGAACCATAGTACTTACTTTTTCGTTTGAAGAAACACCATATGTTATTTCCTGCAGTGCAAGGTCTAGATCTTCACGATATCTTGCACTGTAATCATCAAACATTATCATACCCTTCTGTGGCCAGTCAGAACTGGGATCCTTATCTGGCACAGTCCAAGCTGCCTAAAAAGTAATTTTTTGAAAAAATATAATTCAGCTTCAAGTTACTTCTACATGATAGTACACAAGTTTCTTTACCACGCCAAGTTTATCTCTGTATGTGTGTGTGTGTGGGGGGGGGGGGTCAGGAGGATGCAATTGTCCTCCTGGCTTATTGAAATATAGTACAGAATATATACACTTTGTCCCTCTACCCCTGGGAAACTTTAAAATGGTGAGCCTGCTTTTTACATACATTTATCTATGATATGCAAGTTCAAAATCACATGAGAATAAGCAGAGATTTTGAAAATGGAAAATCTACCTATGCTATAGAGGATTATTTAACGGAGCACTAAGTAATAACGTATTTTAAAATTATAAGCTTAAATTGTAAAGTGACGCATTTTAGATAAAAACAATTCCTCAAACTAAAAATGTCTATTTCCAAAAATGAATTACTTAAGCATACACTTCTGAACAGTCATGAAAAATAGGGAGGGGGGGGTACAAGCACCAGATCTCAACCGAATTCAGAATATGTGTGACAGGATTGAAACTTACCCCCCCACCCCCCCCCCCCCCCCCGCTGCGCTACTGAACTAAGTATAACATTTTTTTTCTCTTTCGCATTTTTGCCATACAATCCATAATCAAAAGAGTGGAAGGCTCCTCTGCAATGGAATTCCTGCAAAGACATAGATGTTGTTTATTGGTATATATGATCTTGACTCAGCAGTTTGGATCCACTTTAAGCAGTAAGTTCAATCGCAGTTTAAAGGGGTACTTTGTGCTTGCCCTGTTTAATAATTTATAAGCACAAGATAATCTATTTTTTTGGTTGTCACTAAACTGAAGCAATAAACTTCTGAATGTCAGACCCACCATACAACTAATTCAAGCAAAATAGTAAATCATTTTTTTGATTATTATGATAAGAATAATCGATTTTCTAATCAAAAATCAATTTATTGATTTGAAGGCTTAGAATGCCGACTTTAACAAATTTTAGCAGCTGTTTTCCTCTCTGCTAATTAATTAAAAAAATACTATTTATAAAACATATGAACATAACATTAAAAAAATATTAAATATGCAGCAAGAATATGCATAAAGGTGTGAAGTTGTGTACTAAAAAGAGAAAAGAAAAGTAAATAGGATATTTTGAGACAATATTGGAGGAGAAAAAGTCTTCTATCGGAAATGATTTTGTTTTAAAAAGTCTGATGACAATCTTACTTCGGACTTTAGCTTTGTATACTCATCTACTCTTTCTACAGACACTGCTCTGTTTTCCATTTCTGTATTTGAGCGTACCAGCCACATCAAAGCATCCATTACCTAGAAACATATAACGTTTAAAAAAATAAACTTTATTAGTTGTCAAATAGGCTTCCTAATGTTCAGTGAAACAAAATGTCACAGATTATATCCACTTTTCTGAAGTAGCCTACACGAGAAGAAGCCTACACGAAAAAAAACTATTCATATAAAGACAATTTTATATTCTATCGCCCTCGCCTTCATCGACTCCTCAAATCGCCCTCGCCTCCTCCTTCATCATTGTGGACAGGACAATGCCATACATTCTACATATAATAATAACACACTTTACTTCGCTTCTTCCAAGTGATACCCAAGAGGGTAAACATTAGCATAGAAAAATCTCAAAGGTATAAAATAGAAATAATGTTTTCAGGACCAACTCATTGTGGCTCCAAAACTGAATGCCTTGTTACACCAAAGTTTTTGTTTAGAAAAGGCATGGAGTAAAGGTGGGCAAAGATTAAAGTTCATTTGAATTAGATTACCCATTCAAAAATTACAAGGGGAGATACACGCTTTTTGCCATATCCAAACTAAACTTTTAAACTGTTGATTTTTCAATACTTATTTAATTCTTCAATTTAGTCATGACTTTCTTTTTCAAATTTTTAGTGACATTTTCATGTTACATTAAAGATTGCTTTTCGCTATTCATGCTTTTTTAACCCCTTACCTTTAACTGTCATCAAAGTTACAAGGTGATCTTTCACCTCCTACTTTTCATATCAGTGATGTTCATAATGCTAAAAAAATTTGTAATGATAAAAGTTGTTGGAATTTTTTCCCTCTTTAACTTTTATATTGGAAATTTTTTTGCAAACTTTTATCATTTCTGCGATACTTTGAAAAAAAAAAAAAAAACACAAAAACTACATAATAAATTTTCGCGATTTTTCGCCTCCTCCCCCCCCCCCCACACATAAAAAAATTCTCCCTGTGTCTTTTACTTTGGATAACTTGGTTTTTTCACGTTGGCACTAATATGTATGAATTCAAAAAAATAAGTAAAATAAAATAATAATAGTGATAATCTTCCAGCCCATTTTTTGTTAGGCAAGCCTGCTTTTCTCTGCCTAGTGAATGGCCAAATAATAATTTCAATTACTACAGTTTTACACAGTTTTTTAGAAAGCATTGGGCCACATATCTTGCCAAAAAAAAAAAAAAAAAAGGACAGAATTTCTGCAATTTCAATATTTTATTTCCCCAAAAATTGATCCAAAGTCTAAAAGGTTTAAAAATCAATTCAGCCCTGAAAACTACAACCAATAAAATATTATAGGCATAGTTATTAACTGCAAGAGTGTACTTACTGATAAAGCATAAGAAATAATTAATGCAACAAGAGCTCTACCTAAGGAATGGCGCTTTACTATGGCTAGGGATGTTGCTATAAGTACAATTGTACTACCGAAAGAATCTAACCAGAAATGAAGCCACCTGAAAAAAAAATGGATTCTGTGAAGAGCAATAATACTCTATGATTGCACTTAAAAATAAAATTACTAACATAAAAAAACTAAAATAAATTCAGTTTTAATATTAAAAGTTTTATATTTTTAGATAAAATAAAAATTTGGTTATCATGAACAACAAAGTGGAGAAACATTTTGCTAAAGTGTCAATTTAGTTTCAAAATTTAAGGAATCTAGCTGACAATTTGCCACTGTGTTATCATATAATTACAAAGTTTCTGAATAGAATATCAATCATGAGTTAAATGCATTGAATTGCGCTTCTGTTAGTAATCAAGTTTTCCTAAATTTTGTACTGCTTCTTTTCAAGGGAATACTTTCAGTTTTCGGTTACATTTACAATTAGAATATTTATCATTGCTAGTACTTTGCTTATTTTCATTCATGTTATAATATAAGTGTTTCAAATAAAATAAGGAAAAACTTGTTTTAGGTTGCAGAAGTGTAAAATGATTCAAAAGAATATAATGCATATTCTATGAGTTGTTTGCTGTATTTCTATACATAGCCCTCATAGAGTATTTCATCAACAGTACAAATTTCCAAAACATGTTATTCATTGCAATCAATAACTATTTTCAAAGACTTTTATGCAATAAAAAATAATAATGATAATGGTGATCCGATAATGCTTTGTTAAAGTTTAAGTGAAAACTGTTCTAAACCACTTATTTTAAGTACAATGATTTGAAATAGCAATCAAGAAAACAACTGTTATTCCCTCAAATTTTTCAATTGAACATAGCCATTGGCTCTTGAACCATGTGGCTTTTCTTTAACGCTCACATAAAATAGGCAAATGAAAAATTGAAAGAACACTTTTAAAGGCCATTCAGGTACAGAATCTGATTAATATATAATCTCAATATTGCCGTTTCTTATACCTTATGGTGATAAAATTTTACAGCATAACTAAATTGAAGTGGAAGATAATAAATAATCTCCAAATAAGTTTCATAGAAAATACTACGTGTTTTAATTTGATAAAATATTATATGATAAAATAGCTAAAAATTTTTTTTATTAAAGCCTTTATTGTAGTTCAAGATATAAAATAGTTCAATTAACAAATGGACCTTCTTAATATTGTTTCTTATTCGTGTCATATACAATAGAGTTTCGATAACGCCAAGCTTCATAAGCAGGGGTCAATCCAGGATATTTGACCAAGGTCCTGTTTTTGGAATTTTGTGAAAAATAGTTTGGAATTTTGAGAAAACTAATTCGTAATTTTGTGAAAAATAGTTACAGCAAGAAATATTCCCGATTGTTCTTTAAACTCTGATTTCTGTGAATAGTCAGTTTTTGAAAGTGAGATTTTTGTGAAAGGTCCATTTTTGAGTGACTGAATTTCATGAAGGATCCCTTTTTGAGTTTCTGAATTTTGTGAAGAGTCCCTTTTTGAGTGGCTGAATTTTGTGAAGGGTCCCTTTTTGAGTGACTGAATTTTGTGAAGGGTCCTTTAACGGACCTAATTTCTCTCTAGATTGACCCCTAAGTCAAATATTCCTTTATCTCAAAGCTTTCTTTGGGTCCCAAGCTTTTGAGAAGGATGTGGGAACTTATAACTCGAACTACCAATAAGCCCAAGCTTTTAGCTGGTCCCCTGAGACTTAGAGTCACTGAGATTTCACTGTATTTTGACATTTTTTTAAATGGCTAAATTCCACCAGAAAGCATTGAATTTTTGCCTTAAACTTAAAGAAAAACTTAAAACTATTAGTCCTTTATTTTTGTTTATTAGTGAAATAATGCAAAAAGACGGTATAACATATGATCATATTTAAAATGTTATTTATTTTTAAACTAGATAATGCCAAAATAATGTGTTTTGCTACAAGGAAGCTCATTCAATAACATGGGAAAAATCCAACGATACATTTCATTTTTAAAGGTATAAAAGTAAACCTTAAACAGCTAGATTTCAAAACTTTGAGCAATAAAGCAACTGTGGAGGATTTTTAAAACACATTTCAAGACTTGAAACACCAGTTTAAGTAAACTAGTTATAAAATATTTTAGTCCAAACATGAGTTATCAAAGGATTACAAGTAATGAAGATAAAATTGTTAAAGAAAATTCATGCATGTTAAGACAGGGCAAAGAGAAAAATAGGACAGGACAAAGATAATAGGAACGTTTTTTTAAAATACCTATTGCAAGAGCAAGTACTGACAGCACAAGTCATGTGTGTATCTAAAATGTTTTCAAATTTTCTGATGAAATCTTTTTGGACTTTGTATGCTTTAATGGACGAAACACCATAAACAGATTCAATGAACTGACTGTAAATTGGAGACCTGGTAGTTGATACCAATCTTTTGATTTGTCTAGATGCAGTCAAATGTAGAGTCTAGAAAAATAATTCAGAAAACACTACAGAGAAATAAATCTAGAATGCATGTATAACATCAAAGAAATTTTCTGCTTCTTACCTGAATAACATAGAACAAAAGTCCAAAAGGAAGAATGGAAGCGAGGAAAATTGGTGTATTTATTCCAATCACTATAAAACTGGCAATAACAGAAAAAACACAAGAGAACCAACTGTCTATGGCATACACAATTTGTATATCCAGTACATCCATATCTGTTGTAAACCTACAATTAATTTTTTTAAAGAAAAATACAAATTTAATGTATAATATAAGTACAACGGGATCAGTTTTTAACTTATTATATATATATATATATATATATATATATATATATATATATATATATATATATATATATATATATATATGTGTGTGTGTGTGTGTGTGTGTGTGTGTGTGTGTATAGGTAAAATGTGAAAATAAGATGTTCTACATTCAATCAGCGCATAATTGCTGCTAGAGCATTAAATGTATTCTAAATATTAGCTGTTTATATATGAAGTCCGCCCTCGGGCGTGTATGAAGTCAGTGTAAATAACAACAATAAGAAAAAGTTTTGAAAAAACGTTATGCGTGCAAAATTGTTATACATTCTAAAATGCAATACGATAATATTTCAGAAACAACCAAAATTTTTAAATTTTACTGGGCAAGTTCCTGCTTCGTCTACGGAGAGCAGGAGCAGTTGGTAAAAAATAATAATTTGCAGGTTTCTGAAGAGGTCAGCTGCACACGAGTTAACATAATGAAAAAAGATACTAAGTTTTGAGAAGTCCAAAAGGACGAAAAATGATACACTACTGCCAACTCATGATTACAACACCCCAACCCCCCCCCCCCCCCGCTCTGACCTGCAAATAAAAGACAGACAGATCACTTACCCAGTATTAGAAAAAGAAGCAACACCATCAGTCCAGTTCCTTTACTCGATCTGTTTCCATATCAAGTCGATGCGGTTCGCCAGAGCTCGCATCCATGCAGTACCTCCCGCAAATCGGGTTTAAGTACAACACATCATCAGAGTTAAAAGGAAACCGTTGCCAAAAAGTAGTTGTTTGGGTGAAAAAATTATCGATTCTGCCGAAAAGAATTATTGAACAAGTTAAGGTAGTAAAAAATAAACTCTGCAGGATAATTGTTTTGGTAATATAAACCAGCAATGAATTTGTAAACGAGCCAATATTTAGAAAAGTGCAAATTTGAAGTTGGAGTTTTCTGATAAAAAAAATTTTTGCAGAAAAAAATTAATGTTGAATTCTAAGTCTCAATTGGGTCTAAATGCAAGAAAATAATAGGGGGGAGGTCAAGGAAGTTATTTACCCCCTCCTTAGATTACTCACTTTTAAGCCGTTACAGATCTGATGTTAATATGAGCTAAATATTTGAGTTTATGCTTTCAGTCTTCGTTAACATCTCTAAAAATGATATCATTTCCTTGCATTTGTAATGTAGAATTAAGATAATTATATTAAAATATATATATTAGCTAAAAAATCAAATTTCATTATAAAAAAGTATTTCTTGGACATAAAAATGAGCGATAAGGATTTTAGACAAAATAAATTATAAGATTAGGAAATCCAAGCTCATAAAACATTTGTTTTGTTTTGAAACAACACACAACTTCAACTTTTTCAATACACAACTCTGCTGCTTGCTTTTCTTTAATTAGTTGCAGGAAATTTAATTTCTTGATCAGAAATGCTAGCATGCTAGTTATTTAGTTATTATTTAGTTATTTAGCGAAGTTATGAAAAATTGAAGCACCAAAAATAAATAAATAAATAAATAAATAAATAAAAAATATATAAATAAATAAAATAATAATAATTAATTAACTTAATTTCTGCAGTGTTAATTTTTCTTATTTTACTAACTTCTATTGTGGCCATACAAACCACAAATGAAGCAATTGCACTAAAACTAATTGCTTTTCCTTTTTTAAGAACAAAAATATTCAATATATATGGCTAAAACCTACGATTTTTGCTTTTTAATAATTCTGAAACGAGTGAGCTAGTTCGGTAACATATTCGCTGTTTTTCAATGTTACCGCTCTGACTGTTACTGATCTGACGAACTGACAAAGTTTTTTTTATACACTGGCGGAAAAAAAAATCCCAACACCAAAAAAAAATTTCCGTAGAGTAATGAAATTTGGGTAATGCAATTGTCTAGTTAACATGTTTAATTGATTAAACGTACAAGATCACTGGCTAATTTAAATTCAAGAAAATGCTGTGCAAATGTGAAATTATGTTAATTTAATAGAGGGTGTAGCCTCCAGAATTTTGAAGGCAAGCCTGCAAGCGTGCATGCATTATGTCATACAGGTGCCGAATGTCATTTTGTGGTATGGAGTTTCATGCTTGTTGCACTTGCTGTGTCAATACTAGGACCATCATTGCTGACTGTGGATGATGCTCGAGGTGCCATCCCATGATATCCCATACGTTATCAATTGGAGACAGACCTGGTGATTTTGCAGGTAATGGTAACATGTCAGCACTCTGTAGAGCACATTGCGTTGCAGCAGCGATGTGAGGGCGAGCGTTATCCGGTTGGAAAACGCCCCCTTGAATGCTACTCATGAAGGGCTGTACTACTGGTTAAATTAACAGACTGACGACAAATTTTCAGTCAGTGAGTTTGGGATAACCACAAGAATGCCCCTGAAGTCGTAGGAAATTGCTCCAGAGACCATAACTCCAGGTGTGAGTCCCGTGTGTCTAGGCCGTAAACCGCTTGGATGCAGGCGGTCCCCTGGCCTCCTTCTGACCAATATACAGCCACCACTGGCACAAATGCAGAATCTGTTTTCATCAAAAATTACAACAGATCTCCACTCCGACCTCCAGTGAGCTCTGTCGTGGCACAACTGCCGTTGGAAAAGGCAATGGTTTGCAGTCAATGGAATACCGGCTACAGGCTGCCTGGCTCTGAGCTATCCTTGAAGTAAACAGTTTCTTACCGTTCCTTGGGTCACGACGGTACCAACTGCAGCTCGAATGTCAGCCGCTGATTCAGTATGATGCGCCACAGCGGTACGCAAGATTCGGCGATCTTCCTTATCAGTCGTGCCACGTGGCAGCTCGGAACTCGATCTTCTTGAGGTAGTACCATCCCTTGCCCATAGCTTTCAATAATCATGCATGGTGGAAACATTCCCACCCAAGTCTTTCTGCAATATCGCGAAATGAAAATCCACCTTCTCGTAGCCAAATTCTACGACCTCGTTCAAACTCAGTGAGCTGTTGATAATGGCTTCTTCGTCTTCTTAAAGGTATTCCTAGCTAACATGAACGCAATTCGTCAAATTTCACAGAAAAATAATACACACGAGCTTCATAACACGCTTTTAAAACAAGACTTATTTGCATGTTCTGAGTGACGCCAGCTGCGCCAGACTTATGCACGGAACACGAAATTTCAATCGATGTCATCTTTCAGTTGTATAAATACGCATACCAAATTTCGTTTATATAGCACAAGTCTTTCTTGGTGCTGAGATTTTTTTTTCCGCCAGTGTATTTCCGAGTCGATCGCGCTAAACCAAAATCAAACACGTGGTTTTTTCACTTATAATAAAGGACTATACTTATATATAAAATAATTTTTTAAATAATAAAAACTGCGCATTTCAGCGCGTGTTACCGATCTGATGACTTAAATTTCACACATTTTATAAAATCACTTTAAAAAATCTTACCTACAATTTTAGATGCAGAAATGCAAATTTTTAACTACGATGCGATAAAACATCCCAGAAGGTACTCATTATCACGTGGTATAGGTGCAGGCAATGATTTTGTCAGCCTAAACATAGATCGGAAGTTATTGTTACCGCTCTGACGGCGGAACTAGGGACACGCTTATTTTGCATCGGCTAGAAAATCAGGAATCGATTAAAACAAAAATGAAGTAAAATATTAACAAAGGGGTAAAAATAGAATCGTTTTTTGTGAAAGTGCGTTTTTTTGGGAAGTTAGAAAGTGCGCATGACCTGTTTGCATGCTAAGCTTTACTACTTGGGACACGTTACCGATCTGATTTTTGATGTATAAAAACAATATTTTCTGAAGAAAAAAAAATTTTTTTTTCTGATGTTATTAGATGAAGTGAAAGCAAAACTTATCTTCTTTCTGGGGAAAATTATTTTTTTAACTAGTTATTGAAATACTAGCGAAAATTCACTTGGGACTCAAATTGGCACTTTTCTAAATATTAGCTCAAACCTGTTTGTTGAAATGTTTCTTATCAATATAGATCTTGAAAAATCTGCAGAGTTGGCCGATTATGATATTTATTTAAAAAAAAAAAATGCAAATTACCAAACCAATGAGGCATGTTCTTTGCATGAAAGTTGAAATGTTCTTTTTTATCATACAGATCTGTCGAAAGTTGAGAATTTTTAATTTTAAAGGAAACATCCAAAAAGTTAGCAGAATCAATTTCTTCATTGGCCTTATTTAATTGTAGTGTTTGTGGGTAAATTAGTTTAAATTCATCTTCCATATTTTTATTAAAAACAAGGATATTGTCGATATACCTGAAAATGCTAAACCTTTTATTATAT
The DNA here is from genome assembly GCA_038373865.1 of Uloborus plumipes. Lineage (NCBI taxonomy): Eukaryota > Metazoa > Arthropoda > Arachnida > Araneae > Uloboridae > Uloborus > Uloborus plumipes. The sequence goes on along the minus strand of JAXGGA010004109.1, from coordinate 21 downwards.
TTGACAGTATAGTTGAATTCA
>JAXGGA010004108.1:0-92558 GCA_038373865.1 Uloborus plumipes | reverse complement strand
TAAATTGAAAATATTTTATTTAAAAAAACATTTAGTTTGAGTAATGAGGGGGGACCATTAAGCGCTACGTGGGGTCGACATTTTGGTTAAACAGAGCATGTTGTAAGGAGAAAATAATGCGAGAAGGGGGTCAGGACCTTTTCATGAAATTTTTCCAAAGCTGATGACAAAATGCAATCTATGGCGAAAGTTAGTTAAAAACAAGGTTGAGGTTCATATAACTTAAACTTTTTTCTGGATGGAACCAAAGGTTCAGGGGCAAAATGCATTCTTGGAAAAGTTTAGTTAAAACAAGGGGTTCAGGTTCATTAACTTTACACTTTTGCTGGATGCCCCAAAAGGTTCCGGGGCTCTCTCCGGAACATTTTATTGTTGGACTCTGGAAGTCAGAACTCTAGGCTACTCTGGCACACATTAGGGGTGGAAACTCTTTAGCGATTTAAGTTTAGGATTCTTTAACATCGGAAGTCCCTTTACGATTCAATTTTATACAATCTCTGGAGACGCTAGGGAACTAAAAATGCAATTTTAGTCATTTATTTGTGATGTGGATGTGTACTATTACTTTGTGTTTGGGAAAAAGAAAAAAAGTTCACGAACTCACTCAGGATATGCTTTGAACCCGGAAGTTTCAGAAACCTCAATTGTAAGCCTTCCTTTCGCGGAACATTACTGGGGGTGTTCATACGTCATGAAAGTGAAAAACAGTAGGGACTTACTCCGGGTAATTTCTTGAAACTAACATCTTAATAGACTTTAAGTTTAAGCTGCCAGAAAGATAGAGGAAAGGGTATGACTTGCTTGATGTTTACAACGATACAGTGTTATACAATTTCATGAAAGTTTATACTGCTGCTTGAGCAGTTTGAGTTCAGGTCACTTAAAACGCAATGTAGAGAAAAAAAAAGAAAAATCAAGTTTTTTCACACGACAAGGGACAAATCGATAGATACAAAATAGATTTCGCTAAGATATTTTTTTAGTTATTTTTTTTAAAGAAAAAAGGGACGTAATATATAATTGTTTTTTACCTACTAAGCAAATGGCATACAATGATCTCCGTAAAAAGGAACACAAAATGCCTTCAAAACATTTTAAACACATTGACAAACTTGCAAAGATTACTCCATGTTTATCTTACATATCCTTACTAAAAGTTTCTGGCAATAGAACAAATAATAGTGTGTTATTAAATAATTTTTTCAAAGACCGAGTGAAGAAAACTTTTGACTTTTAGAAATACGAAGGATTACTTGGAGGATAGGGGAAAACATTTTTGAGAAATGCAGAAGAAGCTTTGCAACTGCTTTCATGATTGTAGCGTAAAAAGTAGATAAAAACTAAGAATACAGCAAACACTACACAAACTTTTGCAATTTTTAATCCGAAGGTTTAAATTAAGCTATTTCTCTTTTTTTCCACTTTGAAACACTTGGTTTCCTATGCTCAAAAGTAAAGGAATAGTTTCTGGACGAATGCGGTTAAATATTTTATGAGGAATGTTTTCAATGTGCATAAGATAAATTTAAAGAGAAAATTCATCTGAAGCTACAATATTTGCCAAAAAAAAATGTCCATGGAGGTTATAGAAATTATCAGTAGCACATCATTTCTTGGTTAGTATGCATTGTTCCTCGGAAAAATTACTTCTTGACGCATAATTTTGTAATCAACGTGATAAAAGGAACCTTTGTAAATAAAATCTCTCTAAGTTTTTTTCAAACATTAAAATCTTTTTAAATAGAAAAAACAAGGAAAAAAGGATTAAAAGTCCCACTTTCGATTTTACCAATTAGAATGGTTGACGATTTGTGGTTGAACAAAAAAATCCAAATGCAAACGTTAAAATACATTTTCGTAAAGAGGTTAGATATATATATATATAATTTTATAATATATATATATATATATATATATACTATATTATTTTATATATATTATATATATATATATATATATATATATATATATATATTATATATATTATTATACCACTGCGATGCAAAAGTTTAGACAAAATGCAAATATGTGAATAAAAAGAAAACTATTCAACGAAATGCTTTTAAAGTTCTACTGCAGGTACACAATATGGTCCCAAATACGTGTCTGGAGTTCTTATAACTATAACTGGAATCAAATTTTGGATATTACAAAAGATATTTTTTTACATTGTTGCAAAAGTTTAGACAATAGTCAGATTTTATGCAAATATCCCTTGAAATGTGATTAGTAGAGGAAATGCGGGACTGTATTATTCATTTATAAAGTGCAGAGATTGCTGAATAAATAATCAAAATCTCAAAAGCTCTTTAGTTCTCGTGTAAAGAAAATGAGAAAGTTTTTAAGCCGAAATTTGAAAATGAACCTACTTTATTAATTTTTTGTCTTTTAAATCGGCTCTAGTATGGTAGTACATTGTTTTATACTTTGTGGAGAGCAAATTCAGACATGAGTATCGATCAAAAAGTCCAAGAAAAATTATATTTCTTAAGGATGAAGGAATTGAAAAAACGGCTGAGACTGATGATTCGCTCCTTAATCCTACAAAACTTCAACTTGGGTCAAAAACAGCACGTGACAGCATAAGTAAATGAACAACTGAATCGGAATGCACAAAAAAAAACAAAGAATTGTGCTTGAGCCTTTTCGGACAGAGTGTCCCAAATAAGCCAGATTTTATTGGGAAAAGCAGCACAGCATATGATCATTGGATATTTCTCAAGTCCCCGAAAAGAACTATAATTCATCTAGGCCATCCCAATTTTAATAATTTTTATCAAAGAAAGTACCATTCATTTTTTAGTCACGATGATACATATGCTGATTTTCACATTAAAATCAGGCTTATTTGGGACACTCTGTCCGAAAAGGCTCAGGCACAATTCTTTATTTTTTTTATGCATTCCGATTCAGTTGTTCATCTACTTATGATGTCACGTGCTGTTTTTGACCCAAGTTGAAGTTTTGTGGGATTAAGGGGTGAATTGTCAGTCTGAACCGTTTTTTCAATTCCTTCATCCTTAAGAAATATAATTTTTCTTGGACTTTTTGATCGATACGCATGTCTGAATTTGCTCTCTACGAAGTAAAAAACAATGTACTACCATACTAGAGCCTATTTAAAAGACAAAAAATTAATAAAGTAGGTTCATTTTCAAATTTCGGCTTCCAAACTTTCTCATCTTCTTTACACGAGAACTAAAGAGCTTTTGAGATTTTGATTATATATTCAGCAATCTCTGCACCTTATAAATGAATAATACAGTCCCGCATTTCCTCCACCAATCACATTTAAAGGGATATTTGCATAAAATCTGACTATTGTCTAAACTTTTGCAACAATGTAAAAAAATGTCTTTTGTAATATTCAAAATTTGATTCCAGTTATAGTTATAAGAACTCCAGACACGTATTTGGAACCATATTGTGTACCTGCAGTAGAAATTTGAAAGCATTTCGTTGAATAGTTTTCATTTTATTCACATATTTGCATTTTGTCTAAACTTTTGCATCGCAGTGTATATATATATACATATATATATATATATATATATATATATATTATATATATATATATATTATTATATATATATATTATATAATATATATATATATATATATATATATAATATATATATATATATTATATATATATATATTATATATATATATATATTATATAATATATATATATATATATATAATATATATATATATCTATATATATATATATATATTATATATATATATTATATAATATATATATATAATATATATATATAATATATATTATATATATATTATATTATATTATATATATATATATTATATATATGCAATCATGAGCAATGTTTCGCAACTTATAACTTTTTACAAGGTGATCGTTTACACCTTAGGCGTCGGATAAAACATGTTGGATAAAAAGATTTGGTATTTTAAAATTCCATTGAGCTTTCTTAGCATGTTTTTAGGTATCATAGTAAAATGTTTCCTTTCATTTATCAATAAAATGAAAAGGATAAGTTAGACGTCTACTATGAAAACCAGCCGAATCCATTTTTAAAAAGTGTCCTTGAAAGACAAGCAACATTTTTTCAACAGATCTCTGCTTTTTAGTTTGAAAAACATTTGATGTATGACCTATATATATATGTACATATATTTATTTGACAATATTTGCTAATTATTTAGAGATTAAATAAATTGTGAATTGAACTGGTTTTGAAGTATATCGGTCTATTTATAAAAAACTTTCTATTCTAATTTGAATGTGTATATATTCCTGCCGAGTTTTCAAAGCATAAAACTTCTACATCTTTGTAACTATTGGCCAACCATTCGAGCTGTTAAATTTAAAGATAATCTCTCCAGACCTTTTTTTTTTGCATTTGTATGGTTTCCGCAAGAAAATAATCAAAAACTTTTTGTCCACAGAACACTTATTCCCTCTTCCACTTCCATTTATTTCACTTTCTTCTTCAAGCAATTGCAATGAATAAAAGTGTCCCCCCCCCTCTCATTTTATTGACACTAGCTTTAAAGTTTAATGTATTTTTTTTTAAAGATTTAACGTGAAACTTCTTAAGCAATGAGTTTAATATGGAAGACTGCACATATGTGGAAACTCATTGTCATCCATTTTTTTTTTATGTTTCATGAATGGAATTCTAGAGTTCTTACAAAGTGTTCAGTTAGTTACCTATCACTCCCAAACAATCATATTTAAAATACTCACCGAAGTTACATTGCCTTACTAAACCTAAAACCGATCTTCTCATTCTTTAATTTTAATAATTTTCTTAACTTAATATTTCAATGTGAGTACACTCACACACATCTTTGTCACGATTTTCACGAATCAAGAAGTGATTATAGAGTCCTATTCTATGTCTATAAGAATTTTTTTTTTATGTGTACTAGCAAAAAGAAAACTTTCAATGGAAAAAACGTAAACGTTAGAAATAATAATCAATAGAGTTTAATCGAAATAACATATTTAAGTAAACATTTAATCTTTGTATAACAGAGTATATATATTTATCTTTATAAGTTAACTGTCAAGAGTTCTTCCAACTAAATGAAGATGTTTGGATGGTTACATTATTTTCAAATGATAGTGCCATTGCTCTACTTCTTGTTCAATTATAATTCTTTTAAATACAAATGTACTATTATAATTAAGTGATATTTCTATATTTTTATGTAAAATATGTAAGAAACGAATGTTTACGGAAATCATAACAAAATAAATATGTTTCATAAAAAGTTTTATGTTACCTACTAAGTCAGGTTAAAAAAACTCCGATAACATACGTCTGTAACAAATAATTTTAGCCAATTGTAACAACAACAGCACTTTTATTGGGTTACTAAAAATTAAGTAGCTAATGCTAGATTTCAAGTTTCATTTGATGATTTTCATCTGTTGTGCCTTTGCCGTTGAGTAGTCCTTTATTTGGAATGTCGCTAATTATAAAACGAGTTTGAAAACACAATAAATCGATAAAGCTAGTTTATTATTAGCTTGGTAACTAGTTTGATAGAGTCAATTGTTCTACTTGGACCCTCTGTTTTGCATAAAATGTCAAAGAATGAAATGGTTAAACAGTTTAAAATTGTTTGATAACTGACTTAATTTGAAAATTAGACTTAACTTTAAAAGTGTTTTTTTTTTTTTTTTTAGAAACCGGTACTAATACTCTAAAGTCGAAATTTTTAGGGGAAAATATTTGGATTTAGTTAATATTACATAGAAAGAATAAAGATTTTTGGAGAAGTTAGTTTTGTTATTCAAATGGGATATTTGTCAGGGGGGGGGTGAGTTTATTTTTAGCCTGCAAAGTGTTTTGGGGATTTTTTTTTCGTAACTTGACGGAGAGTTTTTAAGTAACCATTCGCATTATTTAAAAGATATTTCCCAGATTCTTATGGAGTTTTTTTTCTGATATTTTAAAGTTGATTCCTAGTTTGCTTTTCCTAATTAACCGTTTTGAGTTCTATTGGTGTCATTCAAATGGGATTCTTTTGGACCGGTTGTCCTTTCAAGGATAGATCTTTTTTAAGTAACCATTGATGTTTTTCAGGAAATGCGTCTTCATTTTAACGGGAAATTTTCAGGTTCTGTTTTTTCACCTTTTATTATGCTTTTTAAGGGGAAATGAAGTTAATGTAATGTGAATTTTTGGAGAAAGTTTTAGCTATTTTCGGACAATTGTCTTAATTCAAACGACAATTTTGACTATATTTCTCCTTATTTCTCCTATCTCTCCTACCTTTCTTCGCCAGAAAAAGATTGCAACAATTGAGATAACCAATACAGCGCCGGGTAAAATCAGAAGGGATTATAATTCTTAAGGAGAATTAACTACTTTGAGAAAATCAGTCCTCGTTCAAAAGGGGAATGTTTGGGATAGCCAGTGCAGCTCCGGCGTGGATTTTCAGGGGCTGTGGTCATTATTTAAATTTGTTCTATCTTTTACTTTGATTAGATTACGGAATATTTGTGGTGTTCCTTGAAGTTATTTTCTCCTCTTCCACGAAAATTGACGCAATATCAGAGGGAACCCGTCTAACAACGAACAATGATTTCGATTTGATTTTGAATTCGCCCTCTTTTATTTAGGCCTGAGTATTCAACTTGCGTCATTTAGGCTTCTGAGGGGACTCACCAAAAGTATATATAAAAGTATATATTTAAAACCCATGAGCATTACATTTGCATTTTTTTACACTACCGTAAAGTCGGGCTACTTGGACCCTAAGGGGTTACTTGAGCCCATTACAGTAAAATGATAAAATCTAGGTTTGGTACTTATTAGTTGAAGACTTGCACGTAGTTCCTCGTTTCTCCTCTAGGTAGAAGCACTCTGCAGTCTCTAATGCTAGTACCAAACCCAGATTTTATCATTTTACTGTGGGCTCAAGTAACCTCCTTGTGGGTCCAAGTAACCCGACTTTACGGTAACCAAATTTTTTGCAGAGCGATCAGGACCACAGCCTTCCCCCGCAAGTGCAACACAAATAAATAAATATAGAAATGTGTGTGTATTAAGTTGAACTCGTTTGAAGAAATGGTGTGTTTAAAGTAAAAAATTATTTTGATAAAATGATCGTAACTTTCCGAGGCTTAAATGACAAACTACAGCAGTTGATTACGTCAAAAATTTAGTATATTAAGTAGGATAATCTTCTAGCAAATATTTCAAAAAGTGGGCTTGGGAACTTTTGTAAACTCTCGAGGTACTTCTAATTAACAATGCAGCGAAAAATTCACAAGATTTTCTAAACCTGAACAAAACGAAACACACAGCTTATTGTTGTAAATCTGTAAAAAAAAAACATCCTAAAAAGTACAAATAAATCAATTGTGCAAAAAATAGCTTTGAAATAATTCGAGTTGAGTTTTCGAAATGTTGGAAAAATTGATTACTTTCCGAACGTGTATAATTTCAGTTAAACATCTAGGTGTCCTATTATTGAATCTTATTTCCTTAAAGTAATTTTTTTTCGCTTCTGATTTCTTAAACCTAGAAATTTAAAAACTATTCTTACAGGTTTCACGCACACGTGCACTGTGCTTTAGGTAATTAAATATTCTTTTTTTCTTCTTCTTCGAAAGTCTTTTTAAAACAACTTCGTCTTTGTTAATTAAATACGTATTGTGCTTTGTCACTTACGTAAAGTGACAGAAAGTGATTAAGTGAACACGAAATCGCTAATTTAAAAATGCGCTCGATTTCGTTCAAATAGAAATTAGACAGTGTGGAAACCCACTCAGATAAATGTAAAATAAATAATATCTACATTTACTAAAATCTATTTATAGCTACACTCTGTTTGTGCTTGTTGAAATAACAATGATTTTATTGTTTTTAAACATGTCATAAAAATACATGTATGCAAAAAACAACTTTAATAAAATAGTTCATAAAATTGAGGAAGAAATCGTTTTTTATAAAATTGAGAGAAACGCAACAACTGAGAAATTCTTTAAAAAATACATATTTTTAGGGATGTTTTGCACAGAAAAAAACTTTATGGTAAGGACTCTGGGCAGAATGGAGTATAAAGTTGAATATATGTTCCAAAAACGCAAAAGTTCTAATTAAGAAGGCTTAAAGTGCTTTAATGAACATATTTTAGTTTAATAGTTACCAGAAAGCGATGATATCGTAAGAAAAAAAAGAAAGAGCAAATATTGTTGTTTGGGGAAAAAAGTTAGGTTATTTGCTTTAAAAAAAATTATTTCTCCCAGAATTTCTAAAAATATTTTTTTTATTCTTGGGGATATTGCCTTCTTTTTTTTTATGCCGGCAAAGCTGGTCGTTGCAAAACATTCCACAATAATTTAAGAAAAAAAATTAAGAGAACAACTCCAAATATTTAGCATGTTGCATCAAATTGTAGTATAGTAATAGACATGTCATGCCGACATAACGAAAAAAGCCATTTGACTTCATGTTCTTTTAATAAAGCGTTTAAAGAAGTTAATTTTGTCGAATCTCGCTCCTTTCAACCAAGATTGTTCAGCAAGATTTATGAAGATATGCGTAGTCAAAACAAGTCCCTACTTCACCAAACAGAAACACACCGGCTAACCAAAATAAACGTTTTTGAGTGATTGTATTAATATCCAGATGAACTGAAGGTTTATTAACTCTAGCATAAGACGTCACTTTTCTTAAACTTAACAATTTTTCATCTTCATCACTAAACAATTCTTAATATTTTGCATGATAAGCTATTGCTTATGAAATCAGAATATGCTGCAGACATTTTTGTCAAACAGAAAGAAGCAACTACTTATATGAAAGGGGAAAAAAATGTACTACGTTTTTTTTTCTGTGAGAAAAACTGAATTTTTACCTTTTTACCAAAAAAAGAATAGAGTGTTTTGCTCTCTTCACTAAAAGGGTGCTCATGCCCCAAGAGTAATCTCGTAAACCACTCCCCAAAACACACACACACAAAAGCAAGGGTGAGGGTCCCCCCCCCCAAAACCCCAAGAAACAACGCCCCTAAAAGTTTCAAAGCACAATCGTTGCCATGCTACCCCCCCCCTCCTAGTTGGCACACCTGTTAAATGAAATGTTCGCGAAAAATTCTCTATGAAGAACAAAACCTGTCGAAATGCTTTGAAAGCTAGGACCTAGTCAACTGGAAAATAACTTAAAATATTTACATAATTATTAAGAATTTTAATAAGAAAACAAAACGAATAAAATAAACTAGTAAAATAAAGTTTATTTAGGAATATCATGAATTTGCTACAAACTCAAACCTAATCAAATGGAAATCATTGAAGATGATGTTAATATTGGAAAAGTAAAAAGAAAAAACTCTCAAAGATAAGATACAACTAGTTAGAAATGAAAATCTATCACACATAAGGTAAATGTCTCATAGTGGATACTACTCCAGAAGCGAATAACGCTTTCGAAAAATAAAGAAAATAAGACTTTCCCAAGCTGGGTTCCCTTCCTTAAAATAAATTAACTCAGCCTAATTTGTTACAGTCGAATACATAAGTTACAGATGAGATCCTCTTTTACACCAGTTTTGTGTGAATTGGACTGTTCAGAATACAAGTGAACCAAGTCCGCTTTTTGTCATTTTCGAGTTAGCAGTGCAATAACATGCACTAACAATGTAAAATTTCAGTGCAATAATGAACCAAGTTCTAGTTCATATAATATCTGATATATTTATAATAAAGAAAATGCTAACGGGTACAGTTTAATACAGCTAATTTTACAGAAATAAGCTATAAAATTACTAATTTCACAGTAATAAAGCGTATAATTGCTATTTACAGTCTATTACTGTGCATTTTCAGTTTTAAACTTGAACCTCTGCTGCCAGTATTATACTGTTGCTTTTACAGAAGAATGCAGCTAATTTAACAGTAATAAACTGCAAAGTTACTAATTTTACAGTTTATTCCAGTACATTTTAGTTTTAATGTTTCCAGTATTATACTGTAAAAACAACAGTTTAATTTTTTACAGTTTTGGCCACTGCAATAAAATTCAAGTTTAAACCGCTGTAGTGCAAAGAAGCTTTTTATGGACTTCGTTCATTTGTACACTGCTCGACATTGAAAATGCAACACCAAGAAGGAGTGGTCAGAAATTGATGAAATTTGGTAAAAAGACAGAGATAGCATGGAACAATAAGTGATATTTATTTCAAAATAAATAAGCAAAATTTAGAGCGAGGACGGCGTCGGCTCAGTAAGAAGTAGGACCACCGCGGACAGAGATGCACGAAGAAACACGTCTAGGCATGGAGTCAATAAGCCTGCGGACGATGTCCTGAGGGATGGCACTCCATTCCCTTTCAACCATTTGCCACAGTTCGTCCTCTGAACGAGGCAGTGACAGGTTCTGCAAACGGCGTCCAATCACGTCCCACACATGTTCGATTGTTGACAAGTCAGGAGAGTATGGTGGCCAGGAAAGCATCTGTACACCTCGTAGAGCATGTTGGCTGATTCGAGCACAGTGAGGCCGGGCGTTATCCTGTTGAAAAGTTGCATTCGGCAGACCCTGAAGGTAGGGGATTGCCACCGGCCGCAGTACATTATCTACATATCGTTGGGCCGTCATAGTGCCCCGAATACGAACTAGAGGTGATACGGAATTGTATGCAATAGCGCCCCAAACCATTATGCCACGTTGTCGCGCTGTGGGGCGTTCCACAGTTACTGCCGGATTCGATCTTTCTCCACGTCGACGCCACACACGTATGGGATGACTATCGCGGGACAAACAGAAGCGGGATTCATCTGAGAACACTACAGTTTGCCATTCTGCCATCCACGTCGCTCTGGTCAGGCACCATTCCAAACGTTGGAGTCTGTGCTGTGAGGTCAATGGCAGTCTTCTTAGCGGGCGCCGTGATTGCAGGCCACGTGCAACCAGTCGACGGGAAATGGTTCTGGTCGACACAGGAACATCCAGGGTACCTTGCACGTGCTGCAGAATCAACGTACAAGTGACTTGCGGGTCCGCCACAGCTTGTCGTCGAATCCGTCGATCCAAGCGGTCTGACGTCACTCTGACTGCACCTGCACCCCTCAATGTGGCTACATTTCCTCTTTCCAACCATCTCCGACACAGCCGATGCACAGTGCTTGCATCCATGTGGGTATCAGCTGCAATTTGACGTATGGACCAACGGCCCCTTCTCAGTCCGATCACCATACCCCTTGTAAAGTCGTCTATATGCTGGAAGTGTCTTCGTTGAGGACGGCGTGGCATTTCCTCCTATCACACGTATCCTTCGAGACAAAAACCAAATTTCTCCGATAATTAGTCTGGCAGAAAAACCAACATGAACATAGCCCACTTTTCAACTTCATTCTCTTATATCTTACTTCACGTGCATCGGAGAGCTGCGCATTTCATATCATTTGCATAACTCAGTGACGTGCGTCTACGGTAAAATTTGCATGAATTTCTGACCACTCCTTCTTGGTGTTGCATTTTCAATGTCGAGCAGTGTATTTTTAGCTCTCCAATTATCTCACTATTCTTCGGAATTTAAGCAGTCACGCTTTACAAAAAAATCGTCTTGTAAAGCGTGACTCGATCACAATCGCTTTACAATCATCTTGTAAAGCAATCGAAAGGGGGCGTGGTAAAGCCCCCTTTCAAACGATCAGCACCCTCTCAAATCGGGGTGCATACGGAGATTATTATTTATGAAAATTCTTCTGGTACTATTTGAGATGCAACATTAATGTATCTGGGGAAGTCATTCGCTTGGGCCATCCTTTGGGAAGTTTAGTGCCAACAATTAATTATTACTAGTTCTCATGTGGGTGGGCGTATTTGTTTCAAATTGCTTGATTCTATGCACTGCGTTTTGTGTTGGAGCACCCATGAATATCGGTTAAATACATGGAAGCATATTCACATCAAGAACAGAGTTTCGAAAAAGATTGATAAATAGTATACCTTAAAACATATATTAGTAACAATACGAAAAATGTCCCGAAAACAACTTTCTTCTACATAGAAGAAAGTAATTATGATAGCAAATAATTAGCATATGTCATTTTATCATTTGACTTCCTGATCGTTAGCATTTTTTCTTTCTGTCCAAAATAATGAGACTCCTTGATGTAAATGTAACTAAGGGTTCCGTGGCGCAAAAATTTGGGAACCGCTTTCCTATCGTACTGGGGGGACGGGGACGATTTTAAGCTTACTTCTGTTCTGTACGTGTTTATCGGAGCGAACGAGTTGACTGAAATTAAACTATCTATTGAATGTAACTTTTCCTATATTAAAATGTTTGTTTCCTTACGAAAATCTTAAAATCATGCATCTAATACAGTAAACTCCCGATTATCAGCAGTCAGATTATCCACGGTTCAGATTTCCCACGTGTCTTTCACATTTTAGTTTTCTTTTTATTACAATAATTATTTACTGAATGAAAGAAAAAAACAGAAATGAAAGTGCGTTATGGGATGTTTTTATCTTTTAAAGATACATTCAATTATGTCATTTTCAGCCATAACTCCGCGGATAATCAAAAGTTTACTTTATAAACCATGTCTATGTTTTTTAATCCTGACCCCTAAAATATTTACTCTAGGGTTAGTTCGGGTAAGTGGGCCACCCCCCCTAAAAACTGAAATGCGCTTATGGTTTTTGTACTGATTATGTCAAATTACATCACAGTGATTGCTTTTGCTTATATTTGGGTTTCATGGAACTTTTTTCATGGATCATATAATTTACGTCAAAAAAATTTCCAAAAAAAAATTTTTTTGCGAGTTCAAGCAACATTTTTCAAAGAAGTGTTTCAATGTTAGTTTTATTATTTTTCCGATGTTCATCAAGTTTTCTTGTAGAGTTTAACATAAAATAAACATGGCAATAAGAATTTTAATGCAAAGTACTATTAATAAATGTTTCAGTGGAGGGGTCTCACTTACCCTGTGGTTTTTCTCTATTAGGGTAAGTGGGTCCCCTTTCTATGGTGCAAGTGGCCCCCTCATAATAATGATTTTTTCAAAATGAAAAGTAGTTTTGCTGAAGACGAAATCTATGACGAAATGAAAGATAACTATGGAAACCTAGAAGAAATTGATCGTTCAGCTTCAAAAACTGCCAAAGCTGGTAACTATGTATTTGTGAAACTTGCATCATAGAAAACCACAAAGTATTATGAAGGTCTAATTTTAAAATATGGTACAAATGAAAAAAAATACTAAAAAAATTTACAGAAAGAATAGAAATAGCTACACTTTTTATTGGTTTGATGTAGAGGATGTTAGAATTACACTGGCGGAAAAAAAAATCCCAACACCAAGAAAGACTTGTGTTAGATAAACGAAATTTGGTAGGCGTGTTTATACAACTGAAAGATGACATCGATTGAAATTTCGTGTTCCACACATAAGTGTGGCGCAGCTGGCGTCACTCAGAACATGCAAATAAGGCTTGTTTTAAAAGCGTGTTGAGAAGCTCATGTGTATTATTTTTCCGTAAAATTTGACGAATTGCGTTCATGTTAGCCAGGGATGCCTTTAAGGAGACGAAGAAGCCATTATCAACAGTTCACCGAGTTTAAACGAGGTCGTACAGTTTGGCTACGAGAAGGTGGTTTTTCATTTCGCGATATTGCAGAAAGACTTGGGTGGGAATGTTTCCACCATGCATGATTATTGGAAGCTATGGGCAAGGGATAGTACTACCTCAAGAAGATCGAGTTCCGAGCTGCCACGTGGTACGACTGAGAAGGAAGATCGCCGAATCTTGCGTACGGCTGTGGCGCATCGTACTGCATCTGCGGCTGACATTCGAGCTGCAGTTGGTACCGTCGTGACCCAAGGAACGGTAAAAAACTGTTTACTTCAAGGACAGCTCCGAGCCAGGCAGCCTGTAGCCCCTATTTCATTAACTGCAAACCATTGCCTTTTCCGACGGCAGTGGTGCCACGACAGAGCTCACTGGAGGTCGGAGTGAAGATCTGTTGTAATTTTTGATGAAAACAGATTCTGAATTAGTGCCAGTGGTGGCTGTATATTGGTCAGAAGGAGGCCAGGGGACCGCCTGTATCCAAGCGGTCTACGTCCTAGACACACGGGACTCACACCTGGAGTTATGGTCTCTGGAGCAATTTCCTACGACAGCAGGGGCATTCTTGTGGTTATCCCAAACTCACTGACTGAAAATTTGTCGTCATTCTGTTAATTTAACCAGTAGTACAGCCCTTCATGAGTAGCATTCAAGGGGGCGTTTTCAAACCGGATAACGCTCGCCCTCACATCGCTGCTGTAACGCAATGTGCTCTACAGAGTGCTGACATGTTACCATGACCTGCAAAATCACCAGGTATGTCTCCAATAGATAACGTATTGGATATCATTGGGTGGCACCTCGAGCATCATCCACAGTCAGCAATGGCGGTCCTAGTATTGACACAGCAAGTGCAACAAGCAAGGAACTCCATACCACAAAGTGACATTCGGCATCTGTATGACATAATGCATGCACGCTTGCAGGCTTGCCTTCAAAATTCTGGAGGTTACACCCTCTATTAAATTAATATAATTTCACATTTGCACAGCATTTCCTTGAGCTTAAATTAGCCAGTGATCTTGTACATTTAATCAATTAAACATGTTAACTAGACAATTGCATTACCAAAATTTCATTACTCTACGGCAATTTTTTCTTGGTGTTGGGATTTTTTTTTCCGCCAGTGTATAACTGAGAATGAATTTTTTTACAAAATATATTTTTTTTCTATTTTACCAAAATTGATGTTAATCGACTCCATTGGGTTTATTCAACATTAATTTATATGTAAAAGCAAAAAATGCGCCTAACGGTTTTTAAATGAATTTCACAGACATAATTGTTTTGTATTCCGCTTTATAATTTTCTGTGATACACATTTTAATGTAAGTAGATATCTCATTAATGGATACTTTTACAGAAAAATATTCCCTACTAAAATTTTGCACACTTTGTTAGGTAGGACCCACAAACACCTTTCCAAAATATGCTCACTTTAAATATAAATAAATGGAGGGTGGCCCACTTAGCCCTTCCTATGGAGTAAGTGCCCCCCCCCCCCGCCACTTTGTGAAGAATAAGATAGGTAAAAATATTTAAAGCATTTTTTTAGGAAACAATGCTGAACTTGTGTCTATTAATAATGTCCAAGACAAAATAAGTCAAAAAAATTAAGCTGTTTTGCTTTAAAACTTTTGTATAAGGATTCAAAAGCGAACTGTTCTAAAGAGGGGGCCCACTTGCGCTAATCAACCTTAACTAAACACAGTGAAGAATAATTCTTTCTTTTCATGTAGAAATATTTTTGCCATGTGACAAATTGAAGATTTGTAAAGGGCGAAGATAAAAAAAAATATATTAATCCTTTTTCGCTCATTAATGATGCTTCAGCATGCACACACATTGGTATGCGAGATATAAAAAACGTTGGTGTGTTGCCTGAAATATTCATGACAAAAGTAAAATATAAAGTTCAAGGATAGTTTAATTTCGAACATTATCTTACCTGGTGAATTGTACAATAAATGAAAGTATTTTCTTACTTCATGAATTTAAAAACAAATGAAAGCAATATCATATAATAAATTTACTATTGAACGAAAGCATCATGAATTTGTTAAGAAATTGGAGCAAAGAAAAAGTATGGTACTAACAATTGAAGGGCCAGGGGGGAAAAATATGAAAGTGACCAAAAAGCGATTTCGAGAAAAACGAAGAACAAAGTTTGATTTCTTGTAACTCCTTCTGTATTTAATAGAAATTTCATGCACATTTCGGTCGATTCTAATATTTCTTCCCCCTTGTTGCTCTACCAGATGATATTACTCCGTCATAGCCCCTAGATATCGTTAATATCTCAAAATTGACGAAAAAGTGACTTTCATCTTTTTTCCCCCTGGCCCTTCAATTATTATCACTTTAATTATGATATTTCACTTAAATGTCTTAAAAAATCTGTTTTCAACATATAAGAGCAAGAATCTGAGAGAGTGTCACGCCTGTGATTCATGACCTCTCAGATTTTTCCAAAAAATTACCGAATGTTTATTACCTTATTGAAAGACCAAATCCAGAATGTTTTGCTCTAAAGTTGAGTTGTTTAGTTTTTATGGATCCCTAAAGTTGAAGGCGCGGCATCAAAAATTAAGCGGATTTTCAAGACATGGAAGTTGCCGTGAGTCAAAACTCTTACCAGGAACTGTTTAACTTCAATTTTCTTTTTGTATATAGAACATAGAAGGTTGAAACTTTACAAAATGAGTGTTAAGTTTGAGGTAAGTTGTTGCCGTAAGGTCAGTGAAGGCCCTCAAAACAAGACATTTTTGACGTTTTTTAGCGTTTTTGAGGTCCAAAAGCAGCTTGTACATTTCAGTTGGCACGGCAAAAGTAGTTTCGTTTGAAAGACCAGTGTAAGCACTTTAAAATAATGTATAAATAACCGAGGAAAGTTCAACGTGCTTTTAGTTGCGTAAGGCCGAAATATGAAAAATGTCATATTTTAGCGATATTCAACCGGTCATAACTTCCTCTGCCAACAACATATTGAAATATTTTTTTTACCAATGTCATACTCTATTCTTTGTCTTAATAGAACAGTTGAGTCCTTTGAGGCGAAATGTAAAATTTTTTTTTACAAAAAATGTATTTTTTCCTGTGTATTTTTTGTAAAAAAAAATCACATTTCGCCTCAAAGAACTCAACTGCTCTGTTAAGATAAATAAAAGAGTATGACATTGGCAAAGAAAATATTTCAATATGTTGTTGGCAGAGGAAGTTATGACCGCTTGAATATCGGTAAAATATGACATTTTTCATATTTCGGCCTTACGCAACTAAAAGTATGTTAAACTTTCATCGGTTATTTATACATTACTTTAAAGTGTTTACACTGTTCTTTCAAACGATACCACTTTTGCCGTGCCAACTAAAATGTACAAGCTGCTTTTGGACCTCAAAAACGCTAAAAAACGTCAAAAATGCCTTGTTTTGAGGGCCTTCACTGACCTTACGGCAACAACTTACCACAAATTTAACATTCATTTTGTAAAGTTTCAACCTTCTATATTCCATATACAAAAAGAAAATTGGAGTTAAACAGTTCCTGGTAAGAGTTTTGGCTCACGGCAACTTCCATGTCTTGAAAATCTGCTTAATTTTTGATGCCGCACCTTTATCTTTAGGGATCCATAAAAACTAAACAACTCAACTTTAGAACAAAACATTCTGGATTTGGTCTTTCAATAAGATAATAAACATTTGGTAATTTTTGGGAGAAAATCTGAGAGGTCATGAATCACCCCATAATGCTAGGCGTGACAGTTTCTCAGATTCTTGCTCATAATTGAAATATGGGGCAAAGTGAAATTGTTAAGATAACTTTCATTTTTAAAAAGAAAAAAAAAGTTTGTGTTGAAAATCACAGTACATAAAAAAAACCAATGCATCTTGTAAAAGAATTTCAATTAAATTGTTATTTTTCATTTTTCGAGGGATACAGTGAACGTTTATAATTATAAATTTGTTTGATTACTAAAAAAATATCTACAAATGCGCAAATAAATTAAAACTAAGAATTAATAAATGAATGAATAGTTAACTAATAAATATAATAAATATAAACAAATGAATAAGAAAATAAGCGAATGAATCGACAAATAAGCTAATTAATAAATGAAGGAATGTGAATAAATTAATAAGCGACGGAGTGTAAATGAATAAATTTATGAATGAATAAGTAAATGATTTTATAAATGAATAAACAAGTAAAGGAAATACACTATTGCACTTTGACCATTCACTTGAAAAAATTAAATAAATAAAATCAAAACATGCCAAACGTTAACTAAAGTACTGCTCTAGACATTAGTAGACATGAATTAATACTTGTAATGTAAATACAATGAACTTATAACTTCAAGGGAACAACTATTATTTTGGATGAACCAAAAAATACTACAATATGTATTAAATTTTAAAAATGAGTTGGTTATTATTTTTCGTGGTGTTTCGAACTATTTATTTTTTCATGGAAATCAACTGTACAGCGTATTCCCGTTTAAACTGTAAGACCTTTTTTTCTCAACTGGTGCATACTTTCAATAGCAAAAATGCTCAAAATTAGGCGCAGAGTTAAGATGATTAAAAAAAGTAGAATAAAAACTCGTTATATAAACAATAAGTCCAATAACTTATATTAAAGAAAATATTCTAAACACGCGCACCCTCACACGCATTGAAAAATATTTCCAACACAAAGATTTTCGTGACCTCAACTCAAGAATTATAATATTTCAAAATTTTAAGGGACCGTACTGAAGATGAGATTGGAACATATCGCCCCTTTTAGAAAACTGACACATTGTCACAGCAAAGTAAGAAAAACACACAGTATATATTTATATTTCTCATTACAATTAAAAATTAAAAAAAGCAAATGTTATTCTACGACACGTAAAAACGCACTACAGAAACTCTTACACTTTGATTAAGTACACTTTATGTGCACATATAATTTTAAAACCTTCTTAACTGCTATAGTTCCCTTCAAAAGGTGTTATTGACCGCGAGTTTAAAGTGGTGTAAGCCACAGAACTCTCCTCTTCATATCTCGGTGTTGGTCAAAATAGTGTCAAATCTTTTGTGTTTTGTCTTTGAACTGTTTTTTGATGCTTTTGATTTATTTAAACATCGTTAGACGACCCAAGGCTTATATAAAAAAAATACATATCGTATTTTTTACTGAACATATTTCTTTGCTTCAAACTTTTTTCATCCCAATTCTGCATTTTGTTTGGAGCATTTTTGCAACAGAAAGTATGCATTTAGGACGAACGGTTAAGAAAATAGGTCAAAATAGGTATCTTATAGGTTGAATAGAAACACGATGTATGTTTAAGAACATAGTTTAAATATAGCTACACTAGGTGGCCAAAAGTATCCGGGCACTTTCAAAAATTCACATTTTTACATATAGCTCGAGAAATAAGTGATCAATTGTTCTTTAACTTTAGTCATACAAAATATAGGCTTCACCGAACATTTCCAAGTTGAAATTAAATTACCCTTGCTTTTGGGGGACGACAAGAAAGGGGTTGAAAGAAAAACCGCTTTTTGACCATAACTCTTCGAAAATAACTCGGAATAAGCTATCAATTTCAGTAATTAATTAGCATACTATGTATAATTACTGTACAAATTTTTATGAACGTACCACTCTTACTTCTGAAGATATGAAACATTTTTGAAAAAACGGCAATTTTATTTGAAGGGTTTTTGCTCATAACACGCAGAGTTTTTGATCAAACCTTATCACAACTTCAGAAAAGATGACAAAATACAAGAGAAAGAACATACTAAAACGGTAAATAAAAATATTAAAAATTCGATGAGATATGAACGTTAAAAGGAAATAATTTTTCACGGCGCATGCGCGATTGACAGAAATTTATAACTACAAAAATATTGTAGCCTGATTTATACTGCATCTTATAAAAAAAGTTCCAGTTGAATATCATGAAAAATGAAAAAGATATCAGCGATCTAGTGAGCTGTATTTCATTCATTCGCAGACAATACATAAATAGTGAGGGTCTGTCCACAAAGAGCTATTTTTAAATTAAAGGTTATTGCGTCGTCGTTCAAAACCAACGTTTCAGAGGGTGTCCGGATACTTTTGGAAACCTACGTATAAGGTCTTTTTGGCCGAACAGATGAAATGTGACGACAATGCCGAATATAAATTTTCAAACTGTATACAATTTAGCATTGAAAAAAAATGATCGAGTGTCACCACACTGTTTGTGATCAAAAATTCTGCGTGTTATGAGCAAAAACCCTTCAAATAAAATTGCCGTTTTTTCAAAAATATTTCATATCTTCAGAAGTAAGAGTGGTACGTTCATAAAAATTTGTACAGTAATTATACATAGTATGCTAATTAATTACTGAAATTGATAGCTTATTCCGAGCTATTTTTGAAGAGTTATGGTCAGAAAGCGGTTTTTCTTTCAACCCCTTTCTTGTCGTCCCCCAAATGCAAGGGTAATTTAATTTCAACTTGGAAATGTTCGGTGAAGCCTATATTTTGTATGACTAAAGTTAAAGAGCAATTGATCACTTATTTCTCGAGCTATATGTAAAAATGTGAATTTTTGAAAGTGTCCAGATACTTTTGGCCACCTAATGTATATTAGTAGATATGCAAACTAAAAATGTTTTACCAGTCACTTCGCCCCATCTCTACCATTTTGCTTTGCCCCGCTACTCCCTTTACACCACATTCCATTTTCACATGTAATTATGCGAGGCATCAATAAGCATCTCACAAAATGCTATGGCTACCATTTTAAAATTATCTCTATAAATTGAAGAAAAAAATTATCTTTCTTTGTCTTAATCTGGATCTCCATTTATTTAATTAACTTAATTTTTCTTCTATTTCATATTGCAAGAATCACAAATTATTTTCAAGAAAATTGATAAAAACATTAAACATTAAAAACATTAAACTTTTAGATGAAATCCAACTCAATAAGTATGTAGTAATACAGTTATATTAAAAAGTTAAGTATCTTACGGAAGAAATAAAACATTTGACATTAAAATTCAAAAAGAAGAAAAATGCAAGATATAAGTCGCAACAGATACAAATGATATTAAGTCCAGAAAAAAGAGAAATCCCAAGTGTTTTTAACAAATTAGCTTTTTTAAAAAATAACATTTACTATGATTGGAAATTTAAGTAATAAATAAATTATGCATTTTTGTTACGTTTATTTTTTTTTCTTCTATTAAAGTTTACAAAACTTCAAAGACATAAAAAAAGATCTGACCTCTATTGTTTCTAAACGACTCATTTATTTTCCACTAGTACAAAAAAAAACATCACATAAAATGCATTACATAAAAACATCTCATATTTGTAATTTAATCACTTTATACATGTACAGAAAAAATTGTTTAAAACTTTTTAAAATGTATCAAACAATTCCTTTCAAAAAGTCTTAAAAAATAGTTAACTTAATTTTAAATAAGAAACAAAAATTTTGACGGAGTAAAATATACAATTTCAGTTTTATCATTGTACAAATTATTAAGGCTGATTGTCCCCATTTTGTTTCAAAATTTAAAAGATTAATTCTTAATGACTGAATACTAGCAAAATATTGTTTAAGTTAATTACGCTCATATTGCGTTTTTAATTATTTTCAACATAATTTTGAAGTTATTCTCTGTAAATGTTTAACAAATTCTTAGTTCTGTCTCACGTATCAAATTCAACAATAAATCCACTCGAATAAAATTTTACCTAACTATTATTTATACGTAATTAAAGAAATTTTAATCATATATAAAATGCTAAAAATATTAAAATTCTAATAACGTTATTCAATTATCATTGAAAAACAGCAAATTAATTCCCTCTTCTAAATTTTTGAAATATTTATCGGTACGTGTTTTACTTATAACTATGTTTCTAATCATTTAATTATGAAATTTTAAGTCGAGTTGTCAGTTTTCATTTTTTAAAATTTGTAACGTTTAAAGTTTACGGCAGGGATTATTTCTAAAACTCTTTTTGACAACAAATTACTTGGCACTGTCAAAAACAAAAATATGCTAACAAATTAAAGTTGAACGAAAATCTCCCTATTACTGTCAAAACCGTTTTTTTAACTAGAATTTATCCAGTATACGGGAGAAAGCATCTACGTAAACTTTTATAAACTTCGTGAAGAATCCTTCTTCGGGACGCCTTAGTTGTCAACCGATCAGTTTACGCAATAATCGGCGATATACGCGAGATGACAGTAAGCGCGGCCAAGCGAAAACGAGCCTTTCGTAAAAGCCGCTAAGAGAAAACTACCTTTGTTATGGTACAAGTTTCTCCAAATATTATGCACTGCTAATAAAAGCGCGCCTTTCAATAACGGAGAAAAAACTCATTTTTTCCTCCCAAAAAAAAACGGAAAAAAAAATATTTTGTTTCTGTCTTCGGACTGAGAGAAGGGAAAATATCCCGCATTCTCTTCAAACAATTTTCTCTGATGGGTTATTTTTGAGGTTAGGAAAAAAAGTCTGAAAAGAGCACTTACCGATGCTGCAGGATATCCGAGGTGATGTGAGCTCTGCGCGGTCGATATCATTTCTGCGAGAATTGGCGACCGTACCACTAGTCTAGCGCCGGGGAGGACGGATAAGGTCAACAGCTGGATAGGGTTGCCGGATAACGTCCTCCAGTCCGGACAAACTGTTGCCGGACACCTATAAATATCCATCATTTGACAAACTTCCTGGAGTAGGAGATCGGTGTATGAAGTGATGTACTTTAATTTGGCTCGAAGAGAAAATATTGTCTTTCAGTTTTGACCGTTTGAAAATTTTACCAAAACAATGTAAGACATAAAATTCTCCAACTGAAGCTTTCTCGCCAAGTTCTGGACTTACTTTAGTTAGTACTCTCTCGCGCCGAAGATTCACGCGAAGTTTTCCAACTATATATTTTAGCCTTAAATCAATATATGTCTTAGTTTTTACTCTCTCATTAATATACTTTTGGATTTTGCAGGTAACGCTTAATTTTTCCCCTGGATTCTCTTTAGTGATTTAAACAAAGTCTCTTTAATCAAATTTTATCGTAGACTTTTTAGACACGGTTCGAACGTCAACGTATTTTTACATTATTAAAAAAATAAATCACGAACTCACTGTAAAACACAAGACTTACAATATACGTTATGCACGTTTTATTAGTAAACAAAGGATTTTTATTCCTAGTTGTTTAGCACAATTTTTGTATAAAGAGTTCACTTAATCGATCATTTTTTTAAATATAATTATTACATTAAAAGAAGACCTACGCTTTTAAACGGCATCAAAGCACATATTTTTATTGGAGTAAAACTCATTTTCAAGAGGAGAAAGAAATGAACGAAATTAGCGGAAGTCATCATAGTGATCAGTTCTACAAAAAACAGTTATAAGAGAAAAGTGAAAGATGGCAGGAGAAGAGATACGTAATAAATTTATTTTTAACGTTCCAGTGTTCGGAACTCTGCATTGAGAAAAGAACATTCCAATGTTATACTTTAAAACTTAAAACTGAAAAAAAAATTTAATTTATTACTAGCTTTATACCCAGCGTTGCCCGGGTGCGTATTAATACAACATAGCATTCAAAAAAGAAAAAAAAATGGAAGAATTCTATTCTTATTTGTGTTTATTTTTTATTGATATAGATTTTATTATTGCAACATACCTCTTATTTGGTTGAATTCAGTCCACATGGTTGTACAAAAAGTTCTAGGTACAAACTCCCAAAAGAACTTAATTATCACGGAAAGTTCACAGAGAAATAGCACCAGCTAAAAGCGAAACATGTATTAGGCTTTTAATCCATGTTTTTGCATAATTCCTCTGATAGGAGGATAAGAAAAAAATTTTCTGTATCATACATATTTTGTGCCAAATGAGAACATGAATAATAATTGTTTTTGACTTATTTCATGCTAAAATGAAATAGGTGAGCCTTGAAATGAAAATTCATTGTTTTAATTTTAATCTTTCTTGGAAAATGCTAATATTTAAATACCATAAATTTTATCAATTTGTAACCTAAAGACTCATGTCGATTAAAAAAATAGGCCTAATAATAGGCTAGATTCCTATAACAGGGTCGTTTTTTGACAAAAGACTTGAATTTGAGGTTTTTAGATTTTTTAAAATTTCAAGACCCCGCCTATGAGAACTCTAGGGCATCAAGGAACCTCTGTGTCAAGTTTGATGAAAATCTGACGCAAACTGTGGATTTGTATAGAGAACAAGTATACAAACAAACATACAAGCATTCACTCATTTTTATTGATATAGATTATATTTATTATTATTTTCAATTTTCGCAAAACGACCATCACGTTTTTATTTAAAATACAAAGCGTGAAATTAAGCTTAAAAAAACTTTTGGCGAGTATTTTCGGTTTTCAATGTTTGGTACACTCTCTATATCATGGAGTTACAAGTGAAACACACTAAGTCAAAAAACATGATTTTGAGAAAACGCTTATCAATTGGAATCGACATCCTGAGAATTGAACATACTAAGTCATAGACTTAGTGTGTTTTACTTTTACTGTGAAATGTTTTTCAACATTAGAAAGCAACTAAGTCCCTTAGTGTGTTTTACCTGTAAGAACTACTTGGCTTGAGTACTTAATGTGATTACAAATTTGTTTAAAAAACTAAATTAAATAGATATGACTTAGAGGGTTTCACCAGTAGAAACAGCTCATTTTTGTGTGTAAGATAAACTAAAAATCCGAAAATTAATAATTTTGACTTAGTGTGTTTCACTTGTAACCCCACGATATACACTGAAGTGACAAAAGTCATGGGATACCTCTTAATATCGTGTCGGCCCTCCTTTTGCCCGGCGAAGTGCAACAACTCGACGTGGCATGGACTCAACAAGTCGTTGGAAGTCTTCTGCAGGAATATTGAGCCATGCTGTCTCGATAGACGTCCATAATTGTGAAAGCGTTCATGGGGCAGGATTTTGGGCACGAACAGACCTCTCGATGGTGTCCCATAAATGCTCAATGGGATTCATGTCGGGCGATTTAGGTGGCCAAATCATTCGTTGGAATTGTCCAGAATTTTCTTCAAACCAATTGCGAACAGTTGTGGCCCGGTGACATGGCGCATTGTCATTCATAAAAATCCCATCGTTGTTTGGGTACATGAAGTCCATGAATGGCTGCAAGTGATCTCCAAGTAGCTGCACATAAGCATTTCCAGTCAATGTTCGGTCCAGTCGCACTAGAGGACCAAGTCCATGCCATGAAAAAACAGCCCACACCATTACGGAGCCACCACCAGCTTGAACAGTGCCTTGCTGACAGTTTGGGTCCATGGCTTCGTGGGGTCTGCGCCACACTCGAACCCTACCATCGGCTCTTACCAGCTGAAATCGTGACTCATCGGACCAGGCCACGGTTTTCCATTCATCTAGGGACCAACCGATATGCTCACGTGCCCACGAGAGTCGCTGCAAGCGATGTCGTTCTGTCAGTAAAGGCACTCGAGTCGGTCTTCTGCTGGAATAGCCCAAGAAATCCAAATTTCTCCGCACAGTTCTAGCAGACACGTCCATTGTACGTCCCACATTGATTTCTACGGTGATTTGACGCAGTGTTGCTTGTCTGTTAGAATTTACGACTCTTTGCAGACGTCGCGGTCTCGATCTTTAAGTGCAGGCGGTCGACCACTGCGCTGTCCATGGTGGGATGTTATGCCTGAAATTTCATACTCTCGGCACACTCTTGACACAGTGGATCTGGGAATGTTGAATTCTCTAACGATTTCCGAAATGGCATGACCCATGCGTCTAGCTCCAACTAACATTCCGCGTTCAAAGTCTGTTAATTCACGTCGTGCGGTCATCATCACGTTAAAACCTCTTCACATGAATAACTTGAACAGAAATGAAAGCTCTGTAAAAGCACTGCGCATTTATACCTGTTCTATGCGATGCTACTGCCATCTGAAAATTTGCATATTGCTATCCCATGACTTTTGTCACTTCAGTGTATACTGTTTTATAACAAATAAAATGAAACTAAGTAGCAATATTAAGGCAATGAAGAAATAAAAAGTATCTGCTATGTAATTTTTTATATTACTTTTCGTGGAAAACATAAATTTAACTTGTAGAATTCATTTTATAAGGAAAAAAAAACTTTCATTCCTTTGTCTCTACAGATTCCTTTGAGTTTCAAATCAAAAAGCAACTCTGTGATAACGTGGGAGATAGTACAGCTGCGTAAGCAGAGACTACTCTAGAAAGGATTGCAGGATTGATGCCCAGGATCAGGAAAATCATTCTTCCTACATTTATATGTTATGCGGTTTTATGTAACATGTGAGTAGAAGCTTTCCGCCGAGCAAATATTCTATGCCAGCAAAATGCATGCAAAAGCGAATTTTACTTGGTTTTATGCGAAACAACTATTTTTAAGCTTTTTTTTTTTTTTTTTTTTGCACATTTTTTTTTCTAAAGGCGTAAAAATTCGATGGAAAAAAACTGGTTTACGTGCGTTTATTACTAGAAAATAAGTGAATTTTATAAGAAGAATTTCTCACAATAGAAACACATTAATGAAAAAGGATTTCCTTTAGTAAGACTTACTATAATGTGCTATTATGTTGACATGTTAGCAAACTTTTGAACATATAGTATAAATTAAAAATATACTATACAAGAATGTCTAATGCAATTCCTTTTTTTATTTTGTGCATTATCAGCAAAAATAAGAACATCAAGAATTAAATTTTCAATATTCGAGATCAAATTAAAATATTCAATAGTAATTACACGGATATATCCGTAGATCTATACACTAGTATTGGTAGAAAGAAGATCGGGTGGAGTTGATACTGGGTTAAGTTGATAAAACGGCTTGAAATTTCGAAAGCCCAGAGCTGAGTATTATGTAGAACCAATCGAGTAATCCTGATTTGGAAGAACCGTTTTTTATTTTTATTTATTTATTTTTTATGAGAAAAAAAGAAAGTTATTTCTAACAAATCTATTTATTTGTTTTTCTTTTTAAACACAATTTTTAAGGGACTTTTTCATCGTGTAAGGTTTTTAAGTATTAATATCTTATTTATGCCTCTAAGAAAGATAATATGTGTTCTTTGCGTAGAAGTCATGATTTTGCTAAATAGAAGTTGCTTATATTTGAAACAATTTTTCACCGTTTTTTTTTAGCTAACATAGTGGCGTGCTTTGGGCCAAGTTGATTTATCGCTCTTATGTCAAGTCCGTATAATAATTTAACTCACAAATTTTCTCTTGAAATATTTGGAAGAACCTATTTCCGAGAAGGTTGTCATGCCTATGCATCTGCAAATCAGATATACGTTTAAGATCAGATTAGGATCAAAACTTCAAGCAGCTTGTGGTTATAAATGGAAGTTGTCTTTATAAATAATTCCTTAAAACTTCATTTCGTTACTTTTCAGGTCAACATAACTGTTGATTGATTTTTGTATCAACTTGAAACGCACGTGAAGTAGTTGATAAATTTCAAAAAAAAAAAGTGTCACATTTTAAAAATGGGCTCGAGATCGACCGGTCGATCGCGATTGAACGATTGTTTGCCGCCGCTTTAGAACGTCTTGTTATTTTTCAAAGAGTCAAAGACTTTAAATATTAAAAGACAAAATAATACGAACATTTTCTTTTCTGAATACTCCATTGCATCAACAAAAGTGTTTTTTCTGAAAACGCGATCACTTTTATTTTCATTGTTTCTGTATAGGGTCATTCCACTGTTAAGTGCCCCAAATTTAGAGAAAATCCCCACTCGACCACCTCTGATTTTGATGAAATTTTGTTTAGACGTACATATAAGAACAGAACAGAGTACATATAAAACAGAATTTCGAATGATATGTCACTTGGCAAGGGTGGCAGGTGATCACTTCTATGATCTTTATAGTTTTCTTTTCTTCATGCCTTCAAAATGCATTTTACTCCGCTAAAAAATTGAAGGGTCAGGGGGAAAAACCACGGTAGTCCACTTTTTGTTGAATTTAAACTGATGCTACCACCTGTTAGAAAAATAAGTGTAATTTCGTTTAGTATATGCAATATTCGTGAAAAAACACTGTAGTCCATGTATTATTGTCATTTTAGAACAAGTATACTGGGGAAGTTTATGAGTTCGTAAAGTTTAAATTTCGTTTTTCTCAAAATGAATCAAATGTGACTACCGTGGTTTTTCCCCCTGACCCTTCAATTGCTAAAAAACTGTTTCTAACGCGTTGCTTTCAAGAATTAATTAACAATTATTGAGGAAAATATGGCTGGCGTTTTACAGTATCTCTCAAGAAGTCTAAATGAAAGAAAAAAATACAATTATTTTTGAGTACTAGAAAGCATACTTATAGGCATAGGCGGCTTTGCGTTAGAGTGATGTGAAGAAAGTCGTTCAATATTCTACCGGGCAAGGCTACATTTAACAAAACAGTTAATCTATCTTCTTGCTTTCACAGGAAGAGTGTTAAGCATTTTAAATGTTATTCCTATTTCAAAGTTATTCTCTAGGTACTGTAATATACTCATTTTACTTTTTCTTTGAAGATGCATTCAACCTTTTAGTATAGGGTCATTCCATGTCAAGTGTACGAGGCGTCCTCACTCAACTCCCTCCGATTTTGATGACATTTTTTTGGATGTACATGTAAGACTTGCATGAAGCCATACCAAATTATAGCTCCTTAAGCCCTATGGTTCAGCCAGTATAAATTATTTTGTTGAAGCCTTTTTTTCGTGTCGTGAAAAAAATGACCAAATCTTCAAGTTTGTGCTTTTATTGCTCGCGACCTAAGACGATTATCAGGCTCAAATTTGGTTATTCTGATCACAGTTTAGGGTAGAATAGCCTATTTGTGTAACAAAAGTTCAATGCACTGTAGATTTTTTGCAATTTGCTGCCAAAGTTGGTAAAAAATCGTTGGCAAATACGCAAATATTTAAATAACGTATGGTCAAAATTTTGGCAAATTTTGACCATACGTTATCAGCTTGTATCTGCTGAGAGAATAACTTTCTGAAACTAATTCTTTCCTCGTTGGTAACCTGTTAGTATTTCCAAATGGTGAGCAAGTGGCATCTTGATAGCTCAAATAATTGCTGAATTATGCGAGTTGAAATTCGATTTAAAAAAAAAAAATTATCAATTTTGTCTCTATTTCAAAGAGCAATGTCTCAAAAGAGTCATCTTGAATTTGAATTTTTTTTACATCATTGGAAAGAACACACTTTTCTTAACTAAATAACGTTGGTATTATTTTTGAGACAAACCAGTTTCAAAGACATATTACAGATCAAAAATGTGTCCGTCATTCCACGTGAAATCAAAGAAAAGACATAGACCTTAAAAGTTCATGTCAATTTGTTCTATTAAAATTTACAGGAGCTATTGTACTTAGGTTCAGACGTAACAAACTTTTTTTTATATATTTGTGAACTTTAGTTTTTGTGTGAGCATCCGTAAAAACTCAAGAAATGGCAAAAAATGAAGTTTCGTTTTTAACAAAAAGAATTATCTTTTATCACTGCTATAAGAGCTTGAGTCATTTCGTATGTGGCATTTTAAAGCTCTTGAAACATAATTTCGGATGATATGTCACTTAGCAAGGTTGCAGGTCATTAATATTTCAAGGTCATAAAAAACATTTTTAC
The DNA here is from genome assembly GCA_038373865.1 of Uloborus plumipes. Lineage (NCBI taxonomy): Eukaryota > Metazoa > Arthropoda > Arachnida > Araneae > Uloboridae > Uloborus > Uloborus plumipes. The sequence continues at coordinate 63,272 of JAXGGA010004108.1, read as the reverse complement.
AATTTTCAGCATTTTTCTTTATGGGCAAATTGCAATCATAAGCTGAATATCTAGACACATCCTCGGCAGTATAAAGAATAGATTTTCAATTACTACTTATCATATTTTCAATTACTATTGTTATAATTTATTTACACGGTGGAAATAATTGCAATATTCAACTCTATCGAAAACTTTCGTTATCGCATTTTAGAAAAATGGCTCTGCAGTCCTATTATACATATTTTTTATCACGTACACACCATATTAACTGTTTTATTTGTTTATTTATCGTATTTGTTAATTATTTTTATTTTAAACTGTTTGAGCTTGCTATCAAGATTCCACTTGCACACCTTTTGGACATACTAACAATCTACAAACGAGAAAAGAAATAGCTTCAGGAAGTCATTCTCTTAGCAGATACAAGCTGATAACGTATGGTCAAAATTTGAAAAAATACGATTTTTTACCAACTTTGGCAACAAATTATAAAAAATCTACTGTGCATTGAGCTTTTGTTACACAAGTAGGCTATTCTACCGCAGTGATCAGAACCACCAAATTTGAGCCTGATAATCGTCTTAGGTCACGAGCAATAAAAGCACAAACGACGATTTGGTCATTTTTTTCACGACACGAAAAAGAGGTCTTTACAAAATAATTTATATTGGCTGAACCATAGGGCTTCTGAAGCTATAATTTGGTATGGCTTCATGCAAGTCTTATATGTACATCCAAAAAAAATTTCATCAAAATCGGAGGGGTCGAGTGAGGATTTTCTCAAAATTTGGGACACTTGACATGGGCTGACTCTATACCGAATAGAGAGTCAGAAGGAATGGAAAGGTGGGGGAGAATTTTAAATGAATTTGAATATTCGAATTTACTTCAAGTTTTTACAGTAGATATACAATTCGTAGAATCTTTATTCATTCTTATTCAAGTAAGCAACTTATTATGCCAGCAAATGTATTCTTTGGACTAAAAAACAGAACTAATTTTTCTACCTCAGAAGTATAAACTCTTATTTTTTCGATGATTATTATAGTTATATTTCTTAAAAATAAAAATATAAGTGTATAATCAGCTAAAAAATTTAGCTATTTTAAAGCTGTAGTCATATTAAGCCTTTATTTAACATACTTCATTTAATAGGTATGTAAAAAAGCAGCAAGAAGAACGGGAGAGTAACCAATAGGATGGAATGAAACACTATTCCTTCCGAATAGATGGTGTTTCATTTTGGTCTCTGAATTATTAGCTTCTATTTTATTAGTTAAATGTGAAATATTTAAATTTTTACACTCTTAATAGTGCTTCATAAAATTACTTGCCTAATGTTGCAATGAATTTAGTTGATGATCTGAAATTTATAAAAAAAAAGTTTATATACTAGTTACACTAAAAAATGTTTTTAAAGAAAATTATTAAGTTATTTTCAACAATATGAAAGAAGGATTTCCATTAACATTTTTCAAAACTTACTTAAGAACATTAATGTCGTAAAATATTCAGTCTTCTTTCCCATTGAAAAAAAAGGTTTTTCTACTAAAAACTGAGCCATCACTTCAGTTGATAAATGAGTACAAAACTAAAAATGTCTAAAAACATAAGAATTTTTCAGAGAAATAAAATGTTGCCCAAAACTAAAAAGGAAAATCAACTTTTTTTCACTTTTTTTTTCTATTCATTTTTTAACGGCTCGAATACACAAGAAAACTTATCCATTAAAAAGAAATGTATCAACTAGTAAGGTATTGCAAGCTGTGTAAATGATTTTAATAAATAAATAAATAAATAAATAAAATAATGTGTGGCAGCCAGGCCCGTCATTTAGGGTGGTCGGGGGGGGGGTCAATACCCCCCCCCTGGCTTAAAAAAATGTATTTGCATATAAGTGGGCGCGGCTTTTGTTGTTTTTCGATGAAATTGCATTGTGTTTACAACGTTTGACCCCCCATGGAAAAACTTGAAATGACGGGCCTGGTGGCAACGTCAATGAAGTCTTCAACTCAGCACTCATAAAAAAGATACAGCACAGAAACTCAGCACTCATGAAGTTAATTATATTGGTAGAAGTATGAATATGAATATCTGCAGTTGTATGAGTATTCAGTATATGAGAAAGTGCGCGCGAGAGAAAAACATTTTTCCGAAGGAATTATCTCCAAGCTGAAATATTTTGTTGTATCGAACGAGCCCAGTCCATTTTCTGTTTCAATTCAAACTGTTCAAGAAACAATATTCCTTGACAAAAGCAAAAATCCAACATTGAGAAGCACAAATGCGCAGAAATACTGCAGACACGTGTTTCGGCGTTACAAGGAACGCTTTTTTCAATACAAAAAAACTGAGCTTATGGATGCAAAGACATCCGACAGAAACGGATATCTTTGCATCCACATAAAACAGTATTTTTGTCCGATGTATTTGAATCCATAAGCTCACATTTTTTGCATTGAGGAAGGAATTCCTTGTAACGCAGAAACAAAAGGTTAGCATTAAATTATGCAAAAAAGGCGAATTTGTATTTTATTGCTTTTTCTGTTTTTCACCTATCTTAAAATGCTCCAATCTTGACTAATCCAATTTAGTGAAGTAAAAAAAAAAAAAAAGTGAATTCTGTTTCACTTCTATACCGACTCCTTCATGAATGCTTCGAAAACACTATGGCAGACTTCAATCAAAATGCATACAAACTAACTATATTATACAATCAATAAATAGCATTATCATTCTCATCATAGTCAGCATCATGTCAGCTTTTATGAACCCAATACGGAACAAAGGAATCTCCTAAATGTTTCTATTCTGCCTTATTTTCTCCGATTCATTTCCATTTTGCTTCTAAACACTTGATATTCACTTTAGTCCAGTCCGCTGAAACGCGAAAATCAAGCTATTTTCTGCTTAAATGTAGTTTCTTAACCTTTTTTCAAAAGATATTTATCTTTTATTCACGCCTTTTCTTTTTCCTTCAAAAGAGTTCTTAAATAAAAAAAAATGTTAGAGTTGGATAATATTTAATTAAGGTAAGACTTTTTCATGCGTATAAATAAGAAACCTTACAGATCTGCTTTTCAGACACAGTAAATGAGCTAATTCTGAAGCTACACTTTTTTGAAACTACTCATGGATATTTATTTTAGTAGATTATTTCAATTTGACATTTGAATTAAATGCCCAAGTTATTAATTTAATAATTATATCCCTGAGGGCGCAGGTGGGAATTTTTCAAAGGCAGTGAGGTGCAGAGAAGTAGCTGGAAGAGCGCAAAATAGTTTTTCAGCAATTTCAAATAACAATCAGGATTTGAAACGAAATCTAAATTTGTTGAGAATTTTCAACAGCCGAACCTGTGTCTCGAATTTCACGTTAAAGAAAAAAAAATGAAAGAAAGAGGTTCGCAGGTTTTGAAAAAATTTACTGGAATTTGAAATCGATACTAACGACCATATTGTTCTATAGATTAAAAGACCTCTGTACTAGTTTTGTTAGTATTTATTCTACTACTACATTATTAAGAGCTTTATCAAATGTTTCAAGAATCATTTTCACTGTAAAGAAATTTTAAGCATTCCTTTCTCAAGAAAATTAGTATTTTTATTGTTTCTGGGAGATTTTTTTTTCTTTCTTTCTTTTTTTTTTTTTTTGGAATTTAAATGCACCTCTGGAGGTTAAACATTGCTGCCAATCTTACTGCTTTTTGTATTAGGACAAAAATCTGATCGGATTTTGTACAATTTAGCAGTAAATTTGGTTAAAAACTATTTCCACCTACTTTAAATTAAAAAAATAAATAAATTTAGCCCATTGATATGCTAACATTTCTTATCCGTTCGTACCATGGTCTTAAAAGGATGGAATCGAAAAATGTTTTTTATATACATGTTCTTCATTTAAAGCTCTTTCTGACCAACATTTTCCAAAGCAAGCCCACATGTTTAATCTTCAGGTATAAAAGATTTACCCCCCCCCCTCTTCCCCGTAATGCTAAACGTGTTTTTAGTTCAAAATTGAACAAGTAAATTCTTTTTAAAAATATACGTAAAAACTTAACATGGAAATAAGGTAATTTTGGAACTTCTTGGATAAAAGTTTTCCTCAATGTGGATAATATCATTCAATGCATTTCGGTAAAAAAAAAGATGTTTCTCCATCTCTATAAACTTGCTTTATTTTTTTAATTCTTTTGACATTCATTGGATTTATGTTTGATTCTTTGTTTAGTTTACAGAGGCTTACGTTCATGCCATTTTTTCAAACTATTACTTTGTTGTTGCGAAAAAAATATGCTTACCATATCAACAGTTTAAATCATTTAAAAGTCAGCACATTTTCCTTGTAAAATCAAGGAAAACCAGATGTAACAACCTGGATACTAGCCGCAATATGCGTTTTTCGAATAGAAATACGTATGGAAATTTGGAAGAACAGCGATCACGAATTTAAATCTAGTCTTCTTTTCATGCGGAATAGAAATTGAGGGCATTGCATAGAAAAATATTTTCTCCTATTCAATTGAGAAAAAAAAGAAGAGAGGGGACAGAATAAACCGACTTTTCAGTTCAAAAATAATAATAAATATTTTATTTTTCTCTTTTGACATAGGCGCAATTTATTAATGAAAATAAGTTAATCAGAAAGCAAGGATAGTTTAAAATTTATGTATATACAAGTTACATGCATTTTGCAAAACTTCATTTGATAAAAAGTTTTTTTTTTTTTTTTGCTGACGCTAAAAAGAACTAAAGCAAAGGTACCCACAGCTCAAGCATAGCATTCTAAGGCTGCAGTTTCGTCCTTATTGTGGACTTCTCAGTTAGGAATAGCCAATGATCGAGCTGGACGCAAAGATCCTCTTATTGTAGCTAAGATAGTCAACAAACTGGTAGATAAGGTGAATTTATCTTACCAGCGAGCGTCCGCAAACCATGGTGTGGCTCAACTCGAAATTTGAAGGCAAAAGCTGGGTAAATACACTAGGTGGCCAAAAGTATCCGAACACTTTCAAAAATTCATATTTTTACATATAACTCGAGAAATAAGTGATCAATTGTTCCTTAACTTTAGTCATGCAAAATATAGGCTTCAGCGAACATTTCCCAGTTGAAATTAAATTACCCTTGCATTTGGGGGATGACAAGAAAGGGGTTTAAAGAAAACTCGCATTTTGACCATATCTCTTCGAAAATAGCTCGAAATAAACTATAAATTACAGTAATTAATTAGCATACTATGTATAATTACTGTACAAATTTTTATGAACGTACCACTCTTACTTCCGAAGATATGAAACATTTTTTTAAACGGCAATTTTATTTGAAGGGTTTTCAGAAACGCAGAGTTTTTGATCAAACCTTATCAAAACTTCAGGAAATATGACAAAATACAACAGAAAGAACATACTAAAACGGTAAATAAAAATATTAAAAATACGATGAGATATGAACGTTAAAAGGAAATAATTTTTCACGGCGCATGCGCGAACGACAGAAATTTATAACTACAAAAATATTGTACCCTGATTTATACTGCATCTTATAAAAAAAGTTTCAGTTGAATATCATGAAAATTGAAAAAGATATCAGCGATCTAGTGAGCTGAATTTCATTAATTCGCAGACAATACATGAACAGTGAGAGTCTGTCCACAAAGAGCTATTTTTAAATTAAAGGTTATTTCGTCATCGTTCAAAACCAACGTTTCAGGGGAGTCCGGATAACTTTTGATCACCAACGTAAAAGGTCTTTTTGGCCGCAAAGGCGAAATGTGACTTCTATGCAGAATATAAATTTTCAAACTGTTTACAATTCAACATTGAAAAAAATGCTCGATTGTCACCACACTATTTGTAGACAACCCTTCGCCATTTATGTATTGTCTGCGAATGAATGAAATACAGCTCACTACATCGCTGGTATCTTTTTCAATTTTCATGATATTCAACTGGAACTTTTTTTATAAGATGCATTATAAATCAGGGTACAATATTTTTGTAGTTATAAATTTCTGTCGTTCGCGCATGCGCCGTGAAAAAATATTTCCTTTTAGCGTTCATATCTCATCGTATTTTTTATATTTTTATTTACCGTTTTAGTATGTTATTTTTGTTGTATTTTGTCATCTTTCCTGAAGTTTTGATAAGGTTTGATCAAAAACTCTTCGTGTTCTGAGCGAAAACCCTTGAAATAAAATTGCCGTTTTTAAAAAAATGTTTCATATCTTCGGAAGTAAGAGTGGTACGTTCATAAAAATTTGTACAGTAATTATACATAGTATGCTAAATAATTACTGAAATTGATAGCTTATTCCGAGCTATTTTCGAAGAGTTATGGTCAAAATGCGGTATTTCTTTCAACCCCTTTTCTTGTCATCCCCCAAATGCAAGGGTAATTTAATTTCAACTGGGAAATGTTTGCTGAAGCCTATATTTTGTATGACTAAAGTTAAGGAACAATTGATCACTTATTTCTCGAGCTATATGTAAAAATGTGAATTTTTGAAAGTGTCCGGATACTTTTGGCCACCTAGTGTATGCAATGAGTTACTGCCCATAAGGGAGGTCTAAGGCAGAACTGAAGCAAATGCACCCATAGCTCGAAAAAGGAACTAGTTTTTTTAAGTAGTTGTTTGTGCAAAGCGAGTATTTTATTTTATTTTATTTAAATTTATTTATTTATCATTTTTTTTGTGTATGTGGGAATTTTGAACCACATATAATAACTTATAACAAAACTAATATACAAACTAGTTGAAGTTTTAAAAAAAAAATTCACTGAAAACGTTTAAAAACGCAGCAGAAGATGACTTGGAAATTAATGTAAAATGGATGGGTAGTATGGAGTAGCAGATTGAAAGTGAAATACTCTTTGCAAGATTTGTTTTTTAACTTGACTTATTAAAACACTACAATGATTAGGAATGTGACCACAATTAGACTTTCTTTGTCTGTTTGAATGTCACTAGTGTTATGCTTTTAAACTTACTCATAGACTAATTACTACGTGTCGACTGTTGTTCCCTACTGAGTTGGCTTATTCTTTTCCCATACAGAGTTGATATGTGAGGTGTTCCAAGCTCATTTCCTCGTTTGGAAGGATTTTTGGTGTTCGAAGTGATACCTCAAGACTCCCATTGTAATATGAGCACTGCCTGTGAAATATTTATGTGTATGTTCGTTTTTAAACTGAAGTTTTTAAATGTCGAGTTTACAATTTAGCTTTTTATATACGAAAACATACTCCAACATAGTTATTTTGATGCGTTGTACCTATGATGTTTAGATTCGTGAAGACATTCAGAAGCAAAAATGAGAAGATCGTTAATTGTACTGTTTCTCTTTTTTTTTAATGCGTTTTCTTAAACTTTTTGTCTGAATTCAAGTTATTTCATTGAACGTTGTAAACTTATTTTTTTTTCGTTTCCTTCATTTTTATAACGGTATATCTAAAAGATATTTGTAACATGTGACAATATCAATGCACTTACAAAAAAAAATCCTTTTAAAAAAGAAAAAAAAACTTCGTAATTAGATGTATCATTGAGTTATTTCATCGAAAAATGTCACACATCATACATTTTATGCAATAACGTTTCATGTTTTCAGGACCAGATGAAAGAACATATATTTTTTTCAAATTAGTGGTTATCCAAAATCATACACAATAAAAAATGTCATTGTTTTTCTAAAATAATGCTTAATGATTAGAATAGAGTGTCACTTCATTACAAAAGATAATCCCCTTGACAGTAACACGAAATATCCGGAACGAAATTACATAAGCTTTAAAGTTGGATTTCAGTTCGAATTTAATTTCAATTCCTTTTGCCTCAAGGACGGTAGTCTCTTTCTTGGGCTGATGTTTTGAAATCAGAGTCATTTGCATAAGGTGAAAGAAGACTTCTAAATCCTTTGGCGATGCTCTGCAAGTTTCTAAAAGTCTTAGGCATTCTTATTATGCAATGTGTAACAAAATGTTACTCCAAAATAGGGTAGGCTGCTTATAACTTGGAACAAAGGCGGAAATGCTATTATGATATTTAACAAGCAATTCAGAAGAAATCTATCGATTAAATCCTAAGCAGCACTATATTAAATATCTTAGATTGGCTAAGAATTAAGAAAAACCATTCACAGTTATGAGGTATTATAATGATAAGTAACATCTTTCAATGAAAATTTTCGTATACTTTTATAAACAAATTAGTTTGTTTACGTGAATGGTTGTACATTTTGTGCAATCCTTCCCCCCTCCTCTGAAAAAAAAGCTAAAAAAAAGGTGAAATTTGAACTACATAAAAAAAAAAAGAAAAATATATTTAGAGGAATGTGGAGCCAAAATAAGTAGTGGAAAAAAGGAAGGAAAAATAGTTTTAAAAGCCAACAAACACGCTTTTAGAGTAAATCAAACTAAAAATCGAAATTAATTCTTAACTTAAGAATAAAACTACTGACGATAAGAAAAATGTTAATGTTCTAAAAACGTGAGGTGCTTTGTATGACATTTTAAAACTAACTCTGCATTTCCAAATGAAACTGGTGAAAAGTTATAAATATTGATATCGAGATCCCTAGGCTTTTAGAACAGGGAAATTCATTTTCTCGCCCGTAATTTTATTCTTAAGTTTATAGTTGAAGGGGGCAAGTAGATAAAGGTAATATGTGACAATTTTTGAAATTCTCAATTTTTGAATAACCCCGTTTTACCCGTAGCGAAAAATCCATTTAAAAAAGTAAGTATTTTTTGAAAGCTTTTTCTAGAAATTTAATAAATTGTCATATATCACTTTTATCCACTCTTGCCCCTTCAATTATCTTTTTACTTTTGTGTTTGATTAACTCTAAAATCGTGTTTGTTTTTTTCAAACTTCACATATATATAATTTTTTTTTAATCACACTCTTGCCATTCATTATCGGCATGTTTCTCACCAGCATATTGGATGGGATGAATTATAACATATGGCATCATAACAATCTAGTACGTTAAAAAACTAGCTGATTTCTTTCTGATTTTCAAAATCGTTGATCCGCTAAGTTTACCTGCACCGTAAACCCAAGAAGCACACTTCGTTTTTTAAAGGTTGTAAAATGGTTATTAACGTTGTAACAACCGCTTGAGAACGTTTATAAAACGTTTAAAGGTTATTTGTGCTACCTGGGAAACTGCACTGACGTTACTTAACCTAAGACTAGAACTGAGTGGTGGTGCCTTCTTTATAGAAACGGCCAACGCAAGAAACACGTTTTGTGTGCTGGTCTAGTAGCATTGGCTTAAGAGGACCGGGTAAAACCTATCTCCACTATGTTAAATTTACCAACTTTTTCTCAGAAATGGTTAAAGATAGGACTAAGAAGTTTTTTAACGTATTAGAATAACATGTTTTACATACTTAAACACGTGCTTTCGTCTCTAAGTGGAAATAAAAATACATATTTAGAATTTTACTCAAAATCACTTTTAATTCAGCTTTTTTGGCTTCATAAAATAATATTAATCAATATATAATTAACTCCTTGTGTTAAAATGTAAAGAAATGTAATTGTCATGAAAAAATCGGCCCTGTCAGTTTGATAGATTTTTAGAAAAAGGAACATGAAAAATTAACGTTTCAAGAAAAACGCATTTAAAGATTTCATTCATGTGATGAATACGGTGAATGCAACAAAAAGTGCTAATGCTTGATAAACAAGTGTGATATGTGGTTTTAAAAATAACATTTTAAACTTTTTAATGATATAAAAAAGAAAAAATAATAATTTTTGGTCGAAATTGCATTACATGGTTCTCTTAAGCGGAGGCGAATAGTTGTCTTATAGTCCTGTCAATAGATACATTTTATCTTGCAAAAAATGGGCTAGAAGATTTTTTTTTAACTGATACATATCGGAGCAAACAAGAAAAAAATCAAGTTATCCAACACGAAAGACCCCGGAAGAACTTTTGGGGGACGAAAAACCACAAAAATTTATGAATTTTTGTGGTTTTTTCGAACTATCACAGAAATGGTAAAAGTTAGCAAAAATTGTTAAATGCAAAAGTTAAAGAAAATTAAATTTCCTACAACTTTGTTCATTGCAACGTTTTTGTAGCACAAATAATGAGCTCCTTGTAGCTCTTTGAAAATAGACGATTGTCCTCCACTCCAAGAAAAAAAACATTTATTCTTAAAATAAGGCATATTAGTTATTAAATATTAACTAGAACCTTTTGTCTGAGAAGGTTTATCAACATGTTTAGTTTCTTGCTTCCCTATTTTCTTTTGAGAACCCCCCCCCCCTTCCCCACGTTACAGAGTACCAAGTCCACAGGTCCGACGAGAGGCCATATCAGCTTAGTTCGAATACCCAGTCGGGGCCAGACCCGTCATTTAAGGGGTCAGGGGGGGGGCAATTGACCCCCCCCTGGCTTTGAGAAGTCAACGTATTTACATATAAGTGGACGTGGTTTTTAATGTTTTCCGGTGAAATTGCATTGTACTTGGACCCTTTCCCCACCCCCCCCCGGAAAAACTTGAAATGACGTCCTTGTCGGGCCCAGTCTTAGAGCGAGTTGGAGTGGCATAAATTCAATAAATATTGGGGGGTCTCAACAACAAGCTCAGTTACAAACAAAAATACAGGTGAAACAAATAAAAGCGTTGTAAAAGTTGACTATTTTATCATATCTACGTGTCTAGGGACATCTTAGCTATGTAGTAATGCATAAAGTCTACTCCAGTTGGGAAACAGGCATCGCTGAAAATCAAAAAAAATATGATAATACAAGTAATATTCAAAAATTGATACTCATTTGTAATGTTTCGTTGTTTGTCAAAAATTATTTTGTTGCTAGAAAATGTTCTTGTTATTAACATTGAGCCCGACTTACATTTGGTGCAAAATATATCTATTTAATATTGAGCTTATTTGTATTTTAAATGCTTTTTATAATTTATTAAGTGCATACCGGTCAAAGTGGATAAAGAAGAAGGAAATAGTTTATATCCGTTACTTATCAATAATTCTTCATTTCATCAAACTACTTACATATTAGTTTATTAATTAATTCAGTTATATTTCTTTATTTTAAAATTTCCTACGTTATTCATTCATTTCCTTATTTACTCATTTACTTTTTGCCACATATTTGTTTATTCGTTAATTTTATCCATTCGTTATTTAATTTACTCATTTATTTTATCAAACACTTTCTTAAAATTCAAATAAAGAATATTTGATTAGAAAAAATTTTTGGTTTTTACTTTGCCCCATGATAAAAAAAGAAAAATTTCCATTTTCTTTTAAAGACAAATTTACTGTTAAAAGTATAAAACATTTTTTTTAGTGCTAGTTTCATTGTTTTTTCTTTATGTAATAAAATTTTCAGAACGATTTTCTCACTTGTAGTTTTAAAAAAAGTACGCTATCTTAACTATTTTCCTTTACTTCACATTCTCTTTACATTATGTTTGAATTACGTTTTAAACTTTGTTGTAATAAAAATCTCAGCATCAAGAACAAAATAGACATCGAACAAACATTAAAACAAAAGAGACAGAAAGAATCATACCTTCAAACCTATATAGGGTCTGAAAACGAAATTTAGTTTTGTATATTTACGTTATTTGCATTTTTTATTTTTACACGTTTTATGACCTAATTATCAATATTTTACTTCCTAATTTTGAGGAATAATCAAATGTAGCGATCAAATTCGTTTCCATCTACCCAATATATATATATATATATATATATATATATATATATATATATATATATATATATATATATATATATATATATATATAAATTTTAAAAGAATCTTTTGTTGAAAGTCGGTTAAAAATTTCGATTCCACTAGTAGATTTCAGTTAAGTGTGGTATTCAAGAGCCATTAACATGATTTGTAGTAAAATTTGATGATTTTTTCGAAAATACGTGTTCTTTTTTGGTTCAATATTTACTTAACGTAAAGCAACAGTAATTTATTTCTTAAGAAAAGAAAATCGAAAAGTATTTACTGCCAACGGTTCTATTTTTGAAAATTGTAGCATAATCCCAAAAGATTAGCTACAGAGTTATTGCTTCCAAATCTCTAGAGCAGAGATTTACTTGTAGTTTATACCTTTCAGACGAAACTACTAAACTTTCTGAAAACTAAACTCAGTTATTTATATCTTAACCTTACCATTCAGTTTTTTTATCTCTTACTCGACTGTGTAACAAAAAGTAAAACATTTATAGAAATGCATGATTTCACAAAATGGTTTCATTGTTAAAGAAGATTGGTATTCCATTACCATCATAACATGAGAGAGCAGACATTTATAAAGATTGTTTTAGGAAAGAGAGTAGTATCTAATATTCGACCAGTTGTGTCAGTAGTTGAGCTTTAATATTTCATCAGAAAAATTTCGGTTCATCCAGTTATTATAAGACAACGCACATTACTTAGTTTAGATTCTAAAATTTTTTTTTACTTAATGACTAGAGCCCGCAACTTGCACTTTATATTATAACTAGCTGACTAGTGCGAATCATTCGCACTTGACAGAAGAAATGCAAAAACACGTTTCTTTAACCCTTTATGCCCCGACGGGACTCAGAAGTCCCGCTTATATTATTTTAGTTTGATGAATCCTAAACGGCTGAAATCATGCTAAAGCTTTTGAGTGCCACTCCTTATGCTGAGAAGCCGACGGATGGTACTTGCAATCGGAAATAGTTTTCTTAGGGACCTTAACCCTTTAAGCAGTTTTACCGTACGGTGTACGTGTTACCCGAAATTGGCCTCATCTGGTTTGCCCGTACGGCGTACGGGCATCAATATTTTCAGATTTTTTTTTTCTGGTTTGCCCGAACTGTTCGGAAAATTGTAAATCTCAAAATTCACAGTAAGTGTGAGAGAAATTTTTGCACAATTTGTAAGCCATTCTTTACTGCCTGCAGAATGTACTTGAAAAAAGCAAATATTTCGGGGTTTTGTGACCAAAATTGTAAAATATAAAAAATGTTGTAAAAGTATTGAAAACGAAAAAAAAATTTAAAAATTCTTAATATTCTTATTCTGTTAAGTATGGTACTTAACTATATGCCATAAAAAATATGCCTTTTTTGGAAGCATTTCTGGTAAAATAATTGACCGCTTAAAGGGTTAAGGCGTAGGGGGTCTCAGACCCCCGAAATTAAAAAAAAAAATCTCGATATGTATGTTTTTTGATGAATTTTCAACTAAAAAGACCAAAAAATATACAAAATACATTTTTAACTTCTTTTGGGACATGAAGGGTTAAGCAATATTTCAAATAACAGCAAAAAATGTGAACTGTTTGTTGATTTTTCACTGATAGCGGCAAAAAAAATCATTAAAATGATGCCTTACTTTTAAAGTTTGATGAAATATTACTAAAATAATGCCGTACACAAATGAATAAATGAATGAAAAAACACCTTTGAGAAATAATATGTAAATGATGACAACAAGTTGGAATAGGATTCTACTGAGAAAAAAAAATTGAGACGACATTTCTACCTCGATTCAAACCTACGCCGTGTCCATGCGAAGCACGATGTTCTATCCACACCATTACGTCTTAGTGTACAAATGCTATTCATTCAAGTAATGTGTAATAAAAGAATCACTGTTCTTTGACCAAAAAAAGTTTTGTTTTCAGACTGTGGGTCCCTTTCTTATCAGTAACCAGCATCGTAATCTTTAAACTGAGGGGTAAATCATAGAGATTAATAAAAGAATAAAAAAGATCTTGCGTGATACCTGAAAACAGACTAGAGAAATAAAAAACATTATGAATTTATAGGCAATAGTTAAAGAATGCACATACTTTTCTTAGTTTTATCATCAACTAACACCAGTCACTAGTTTTGCATGACATCTGAGCCAATATTTTGAAAAGTGCCAATTTGAAGTTGGAGATTCCTGAATAAAAAAATTTTTTGCAGAAAAAAATTAATATTGGATTCTAAGTCCAAATTGGGTCTAAATGCAAGGGGGGGAGGTAAAGAAAGTTATTTACCCCCTCCTTAGATTACTCACTTTTAAGCCGTTACAGATCTGATGACTGTTACGGATCTGATGTTAATATGAGCTACATATGAGTTTATGCTTTCCGTCTTCATTAACATATCTAAAATGATATCATTTCCTTGCATTTTTAACATAGAATTAAGATAATAATTATATTAAAATATATATATTAGCTAAAAAATCAACTTTCATTATAAAAAAGCATTTCTTGGAAATAAAAACGAGCGATAAGGTTTTTAGATAAAATAAAATATGAGATTACCAAGTCCAAGCTAATAAAACATTTGTTTTGCTTTAAAACAACACACAACTTCAACTTTTTCAACACACAACTCTGCTGCTTGCTTTTCTTTAATTAGTTGCAGGAAATTTAATTTCTTGATCAGAAATTCAAATTTAGCATGCTAGTTATTATCTAGTTATTTAGCGAAGTTATGAGAAATTGAAGCACCAAAAAAATAAATAAATAAAATAATAATAATTAATTAACTTAATTTCTGCAGTGTCAATTTTTCTTATTTTACTAACTTCTATTGTCAGGTCATACAAACCACAAATGAAGCAATTGTACTAAAACTCATTGCTTTTCATTTTTTAAGAACAAAAATATTCAATATATATGGCTAAAACCTATGATTTTTGCTTTTTAATAATTCTGAAACGTGAGAGTTAGTTCGGTAACATATTCGCTGTTTTTCAATGTTACCGCTCTGACTGTTACCGATCTGACAAACCGACAAAGTTTTTTTTTTTATTTCCGAGTCGATCGCGCTAAACCAAAATCAAACACGTGGTTTTTTCACTTGTAATAAAGGACTATACTTATATATAAAATAACTTTTAAAATAATAAAAACTGCGCATTTTAGCGCGTGTTACCGATCTGATGACTTAAATGACACACATTTTATAAAATCACTTTAAAAAATCTTACCTGCAATTTTAGATGCAGAACTACAAATTTTTAATTACGATGCGATAAAACATCACACCAGGTACTCAGTATCACGTGGTATCGGTGCAGGAAATGATTTTGGGAGCCTAAATATAGATCGGAAGTTATTGTTACCGCTCTGACGCGGAACTGAGGGACACGCTTATTTCGCATCGGCTAGAAAATCAGAAATCGATTAAAACAAAAATGAAGTAAAATATTAACAAAGAGGTAAAAATAGAATCGTTTTTTGTGCAAGTGCGTTTTTTTCAGGGAAGTTAGAAAGTGCGCATGACCTGTATGCATGCTAATCTTTGCTACTGGGGACACGTTACCGATATGATTTTTGAACTATAAAAAAAAATATTTTCTGAAGAAAAAAAAATTCTGATGTTATTAGATGAAATGAAAGCAAAACCTTATCTTCTTTCTGGGAAAAATTATTTTTTAAACTAGTTACTGAAAAACTAGTGAAAATTTACTTGGGATTTAAATTGGCACTTTTCTAAATATTAGCTTATCTTGCATTTTACACAGTTATCATTGCATAGCGTGTGCCGTTAATTCAAACTGTTTGTGATGTTTTTCATTAGAATATAGAATGAAGTTTTCTTCTTATCCCCTACTAGCGCCGCATTAATAGTAAATCAATGGCCCTTTTTCACTTTTGCTGAGAAATTCCAGAGTAAATTTAATTTGCCATAAAAATAAGTCACCTTAAAAATCAATTAAATCGTCAATTAACAATTCCCTGGTGGATTGCTAGCTTCTTAACTTTATTCCATCTGTTAACAAATAAACAAGCTTGACTTTACCCGATTTTTAATTTTAAATTCTGTATTTAAGCAAAACGCTAAGGAACAATCCACTATTTTTAGGTAATATGAGTCTTCCTCCCTCCCTCCCTCCCTCCCTCCCTCTCTCTCTCCCCCTCTCTCCCCCTCCCCCTCTCTCTTGATAAACACGCGAAATCTACTTTTCACGAAAACCCGGGTTTTAAAGCTCATCCGTATATAATTTATCAAACATCACAATATAATTTCGAAAAGCAGGATATATTAAGGTTTTTGTAAATTTAATGCTCACAGCAAAATAAATCGTAGCTTCAATTTTGGCTTATGCAAATTAATCGGATTTGAAAACTGCCCAGTTAAGTACTCTCCTGCTTGAGGCAAAAAAAAGCTCAAAAGACAGAAATTAAAGGGATAAAACGTGGATTTATTTTAAAGGTGTTGCGAACTTAAGTTTTGTAGTTTAGCGCTAACATTAAATGGATTAGATGCAGGCGAAGAAAGTTTTAATTTGAGAGGTAACTTGCCAGTTATGTTAAAAAGTTTTCTTATCCAGAAAATTTATATAATATTCAGTATGAAATCCACTTAATAAAAGCTGAATATTTTACTAGCTCAGAATGTGTATTAGTGCACAAAAATAGTAGAGGAATAATTAATTAAAAATTTAAATACTAAATACTTATGTATTTCTAATTCTAAAAGCACTCAATACGTATAGTTTTTGAATTATTCTATAATATGGATTTAATCGCTAAATTAAAAATAGTTTTAATAGTAAATTAATGAAAAACACTTTTGATTGCCGGCAGTGATACGCGGCAGACCCGGTTTCGATTCTTTTGTTTGACACTGCCTACTCAGTCTTGCATCCCTTCAATAGGTGGATAAAATGATGACAAAGCGTGCTTAGGAGCTAAAGCGTATGGGTTCCGTAGTCGATTAACCATCTAACTAAAACATCTGCTCCTTGCACTCCACAGCCCTCAGTCACGAAAACCGAGATGGGAACAGAAAGCATTGTGCTCTATGGGCTGTTCTGCCACTGAATTTAGTTTAGTAAAGTAATGAATATCATATTAAGTTTGGGATGTAACTTTAAAATGTTTTTTTTTTTTCATATTGCTACAAGGTTTAAATAAGACTTTTTATAAAACCTGTGAAACAATTGGTTGTCCTTAACTGTATTATTTTTTTTACTACTCACTAGTTATTTTGTGCATAGGAGGGTTATGATGCTTGCTGGAGCAGGTTTTAGATTTTGTTTTTGTGCTTTATATTTTCTTTGCACGGCGAAAGTCACCACAAAGTAAAAGTTATTCACATATTCATGTTCAATTTCCATATCAACGTTTGCCAATGATGTTTTTAAGTGGCAACAGTAGTATGTTGTATTTATAAAACTATCGGAACTTTTGCAGTCGGTAGATGACACGCGTTTGTAACTCCACAGTCCTTCCGTTATGTTCAAAAAACAAATATTGTTTTTACTCTCTCTGTGGTGTTTGACTTTTCAGTTTTCTATGTTGCTCCCGGAAGCCAAAGCAAAAGTCTAGGGCTTTGGGTAAATGTCTGGTACCTGCAAAGTTCAGTTTCAAACATTGCTAGTGTATGAATCTGAAGAACAGGTATTTGGAGAGAGTATGCAAGAGATAGATTTATAAGAACAGTTTATACTCTATCCATCATCAATTCCAGAACTGAGCTCCACCGTTAACAAAAAAAAAAGGAAATTTATTTTAAAAGTATAGTTATTATAAATGTATATGCAAACACTGTAAGAAAAACTTTTTCGTGGCTAGGTGGATGAAAAGCTTAGGGTGGGATACGAAATGCAGCCTTGTAACAGGTGCGGAAATGTTAATGTACATTTTACAATTGAAAAGCAGCAAATAGTGCTTGATTAATGCAAAAAATGTATAAGAGGGCTATAAAAGAAGTATACTACAGTGCGTCAAAAAACCTTACATCTTAGGTTATTTAACGAAAATTTACGGCTTAATTAAACACTAAAAGAAAAGACATTTTCGAAAAATTATGAGTATTTAATTGAAAGCACTTTAATCGTATTAATGCAGAAATTAAAAGCATTTGTATTTGAATTCAAAAAGTAAGAAATTTTGACAATGTTAAACTTTTTTTTTTCTTTAAGTTTTGAAAGTAGTCAATATCAATAAAGATATCAATATTTATTCATTTTTTCTCAATAAAAGTTATTGAGAACACAATCCGTTTTTTTCTACTAAAATCCACTCACATAAAATTCATTTTTCTGCATACCCAAATGTACAATCACATTGAAATAAGTATTTAACGCTAGTTTTCAGACATTTTCTTCCCTATAATTCTTTGTTGCGATTGAAATGCTAATTGACAGTATGTGATTTATTTGAAACGCTACATTATGTACGTATGTTTAAAATATTTATAATATCCAGAGCATTAAGTAGAGAAATTTAAATACTAGATGCTTGTGCTTGAATTTTTAAATGCATTTATTTAAATAAGGGTATGTTGTTTTAAGCAAAGAAAATAACAAAAATAGGTAGATTTAGACTTTATATAGATACACTGCAACCATCTGGAATTTTAAAATGTAACGTCCGTAAAAGAATTTTATTTGTTTCCATGTATTTGTGAAAGTATACGATACATTTTAACTGCTTGACTTATTTTAACGATTTTTTCACAATGTTTCATCTGGTCTATGGAAAAACGGAAGACTTCAAATGCATTGCTCATCAGAAAAAGACGAAGACGCTTTTTACGCATAAGGTATTATTATTCGCATTGAGTCTCTTTTGAATAAATGAGCTTTTAAGCTATAACGGGCAAAATATTTTACTAACTGAAAAATTCAATAGTATTTGCAGAATTTGCAACAGTATTTTAAACAATCTTCTTATATATTATTTATCTAACCTGTTTTCTTTACAACGCTAAAACTATCTCATTTCTTTATCAAACTCCATGATTTACCCTCATTTTGGAGCTTCTGGTGTCGGCTTTTGAAGAAAAATATACCCGCTGTCTTGTGTGTGTGTGTCGAAAATACGTTTTTTTCATGTTTTTCCTCACGCAGTACTTCAATGAATAAGCATCCGGAAACTAAGATGTAGGAGCATGGTTGGATAGAGCATCTTGTTAAAAACGTGAAGATCGCAGGTTCAATCTTGTTATAGATTTGGTCGCTTTTGATTGACATTTTTTCACCGGATATTTTGTTGAAAATTTCCAAAAATATGTCATCTAAACACGTTATAGGGCTTTAAATTAGAGTTTTTCTATTGCATTAGAACCGGTAAAGAAAATGTTTATTTTAGCACGAATAATATTTCTTGAAGGTGCTTTTTTTGGTAATTTCCTTAATCCTAAATAAAAATTCAAAAGCAAGACATGATTTATTTTCTTTTAAACCAGTGAAAAATAGAAATTCACTCTGTACCTGTTTTTCGAAAAAAATAGTTTTAAAAAAACGAATTTTTGAATTACTGCTGCTAAGCGCGAAAACTTCGCGGGGGTCCATCATATTATTTCTCTAGCCTATTTTCGGTTACCACGCAAGAACTTCTTTATCGAATTCCATGATTTACTCCTCTTTTTAAAGCTTATCGCATCAGCTATTGACGAAAATTAGACACAATGTCTAAAAATTGTTTTTTATTAAAAAAAAAAAAGTTTTTTCTGTTATCACCCTTTTTTGACCCGCGGACACGAAGAAAAATAGCTAACTGTTTTTATTTGTTTTTGTCAAAAAAAAGAGTCCCCAGGTGGTAGGATGGAGGGTACCTTTGCATTTGCCTGCAGTTAAAAAATATGTGAAAAATCATTTTGCAGATCCGTGAGTTTTTTTTATTTTTTTCCTCCTTTGTAAACAAAAAAATTCCACTGTAGCTTTTTCCCTTTTTTTCACAAAATAATCATGATAAATGAATTAAAAACATGTAAATAAATCTTTATTTGGTACTAGCGGTACCCGCACGGCTTTGCTCGTGGTATAAAATAAAAATTTCATTTGTAAAATAATTGATATAGCAGAAGAAATGCTCTATTTTAGTTGTAATTCAACTATAATTCCTTCAAAGTATGATATAAAAATCTGGTATGGACCCCACGCTACTTAATTTTTATGTGTAAATTTCTTAGTAGATGCCTTAAGTGCTAAAATAGTGCTTGGAGGGAGCAAGATAACAGTTCAAACATTTATATCTTTAGTTTGCCGCGAAACAATGCAAAAAAAAAATGTTTCACAATGATTAATCTCCTAAATATCGCCGATTTTAACATCATTCAGTGGATTTTTCGCAAAATATCGCCAATAGCGCCAAATTGAGTCCAAATATAAAATGAAAGCAATTTTTTTCACCAACTTGGTGATATGTCGCCAAATTGGCGGCAAATGCTTGACGACCAAAAGCTTGGCGATATATTGCCAAGTGGTCGGGCCAATTCATATCACTTTTGTCTGCATTGAAATGAACACTGATTTACTCCATAAAAGGGGTAAAACACCCCCTTGGAACATTCGAATGCAACCCCAAGGGAAGATGTACAAAAATAAGCCAAAAGAGAAAATAAGAACAATTTTGTTGCTCACAGAAACCAACAGAAATCTTACCAAAGTTTAAAAGAAGAAGAAAGTTTTATTTCCTAGCTTTAAAAACAAAACGAACGATGCAATATCGCAATTCATACGATAATTGGTTAATCTGTGCTTTAGGTACCCTTTTCTCGCTAAATGGGCGATAGGCGCGCCAAGCGTGGTAACCCTGGCTATTTTGCGTAGTTTCTCTCGAAGCTTTCACTTCCGCGAGACACGCAAAAACGCGCCAAGTAATGTCCCAAAGCATTTTCACCCGGAAAAGACAGGGTTGCCAGAGAATTGAAACAAATAAATACTACGCCTCCTCTAAAAAAAATATTACAAAGTAATACTGTTTCCAAACGTCGCCAAAATCAATGTTGCCAAAATGCGAAACCTATGAAAATGAAAAAAAAAAAAAAAAAATCCGCCAAATCTTTTAATTAAGTCATTAGTATATTGGAAACAGGGTTGCCGGAAAAATACTACGCTCCTTATTTGAGCCGAAAAAATATTACCGTAGTATCAAAAATACTACGTATGGCGACGCTGGAAGAAGAACGAAACAAAAATAGGTATGAACACGTAACCATGGTAACAACATGAAAAGTTGATTTCCGTTGATAAAATAATTCTTTTTATCTTTCTTTTCAAACAAATTTTATTATCGAGCTGAACCATTTTAGAATCGTTTGGCTTGCTTTACTGAAGGTAAGCCTTGAATTTCGGGATTCTAAAAACAATTATTACAGCTCTCCTGATGATCGTAGAAACTTCGAAAAAACTTCATTTTGTGCAGAAAATTTCAAGCTTTCGAATGACATAAGACTCGAAAATGTGTATGAAATATTTCTTCCCTATTTTATCGAATTTCCGCTAAGAATTCGAATAGAAAAAGAACGAAATGGAATGTTCGAAAAATCGCTTCGAGGTGCAAAACTACATGCTACAAACTAATTTTGTGCCAAGTGGCGTGAACATCGACCGAACGGTTTTGGCGCTACGCGCGTGACAGACAGACAGACAGACAGACAGACAGACAGAAAGAAGGACAGACAGAACCACCTTCAGCTTTATTATTAGTAGAGATAAAAGAACTTACAAAAAACATCTAAATGTTAAGAATAAGATAGGTAAGTATTATAATAACTATACATAAATACTAAACATTGCTGAAAAAAAACTTTAAAACTACAAAAATTTATCGCAAAATTCAGGGTAAAAAATCGAATAGGATACTATTGTTTATTTTATTTTTGAATGAAGAAAATTTTATAACGTGGACGAGCAAAAATATTTAAGTACTGGCCAACTTTTCCTGTGGACCAGTGTCGGTACGCTGCACCACCGGTTGAAAATCGCTATTCTATATTATTGTTGCTGCACTTAGGCACGATGGTAATGTACATTTAACTTCTTTAATGATTTGAAGCTGAGCCACCACCACTATTCTCCTTCTTGTTCCAAAATATTTTTTTTTTACTCTCCGTAATTATTTTTTTAGGAAAAACCATCGATACTTCGCTATATTAAAAAAAAAAACGAAATGGAGAATCGGTAAAAAATATTTTGAATTGATGGCGATTATCAAAAGTGCTAATAAAACTGTCGGACTTGATTTGTACTATATTCGCTAATGGCCGAATTATATCAATTTTCTAACACGATATTCTACAAAATTCTAAATTTAATTCAACATTCTGAACATTAATAATTCTAAATAAACTATACTAAAAAATTTCTGAACTGTCTGAACTGATGGTGATTTAAAAGTGATAAAACATTTCAAAGATACCGGACATGATTTGTACAATTTTCGCCAATGGGCCAATTGTATCAGTTTTCCTAACACGCTACTCTGCATAACTCAAAATATAAATCAAAACTCTAAATTAGAAAAAAAAAACAGATCTAAAAATATTATGAACTAATGTTGATTATTAAAAGTAATAATAACACTTCAAAGATGTCGCCGGACACGATTTGTACAATTTTCGCCAATGACCCAATTATATCAGTTTTCCTAACACGCTATTCTACAAAATTCTCAACTGAAATAAAAAGCAACTCTCACGTTTCTTTACCGAGACTCGAAGAAAGTATGTCGCAGAGGAGGATTTGATGGAAAGAAGAAGTTATTGGATTGCTTTGGGTCAGGGCATAGAGAAATGAGCGAGGGCTTGTGAAAAGAAGCTTATATTGCTGTCGTCGGGAGGATTATAGAATAAAATCTATATTGCTGTGCTTGCTCCCTTCAAAAAATCGTTTGCAGGAATACAAAAACGGGTATTTTTAAAAGAGTTAAGAGTTTTTTTTTTCTTTTTAATGCTAGTTGAAATATGATTTTCAAACAAACATTGTTTTCTCGATTTCATTTTTGGAAGAACAACAATTTAAAGAAAATATTATATGTGGCAAAGTGGTTTTAATTCTTTTGATTTGGATAAAACCTGTTAGAGTGGACCTCTGTTAATTGAATCAACCATTTTAACGAATAAAATTGTCAGACACAGAGCAAAATTCAGCTTTATTTTAATACAGTGACCGTCGTGTATCACGTTTTTTCTAAAGAATTTGTATTCAAGAAAGCGGCTGACTTATTAAAGCGACTATTACAATAAGGCTGGATTTTGTTCTGTTTTTGACGATTTGATTCATTAAAATGGTTGATTCAATAAACCGAAATCCATTGTAGTCGCCTTAATGAATCAGCCACTTTGTTGAATCAACACTCTTTAGAACAAACATGATTCATACAAATGGCAGCCACTGTATTGATTTTATTATTATTAGTAGTATTATTATTGTAAGAAAAACTACAAAAACTTTTGTACTTTAAAATATTCGAACATCAATTAAATAGCATATTTCTGCTGTATTATTACCCTTAAAGTTAATGGAAGCATTGTTGATAGTTGTCGTTGGTGGATAAAGTGTTAAATAATTATTTGATTTTGACACAAAATGTTATTAATTGGTACAAAATAAATTAAATAAAGAGAGTTCAATACCATTTAAGGGCATCAAAAAGCATTACAGTAAATGTGTTCTGATATAACAGGAAATTCACTATAAGAAGCAAATCGCCACATAACTCTGAAGTTTTTGCTCTAGTTCACTTTCGTAAAAATAGTAAAAACAGTAAAAACTGAGCAAGTTTTAACTGCTGTTAATTCCAATCTGAAGCCGACTTGATGATTCATCTGCATATCAGTCATATGGATTCACAAAAAAACCAGGCAGGCTTTCCGAAGAAATGAGTATCAGGACAGTTAACCCGTTACCAACTACACAGAAGGTAAACGAGAAGGTATACATTCCGGCAGAGCCTGAAATTATTCAGCCCCAAATGTATTAAAACTAATCTGAAATATATCCATCCCCAAACTTTTAAGCCCCCCCCCCCTCTTGCCCCAAATATAATATTTAAGATCACCAAATTCAGTGATTAGTTTAAATGGGGTTCAGTTAATTCTTATTTTGACAAAATTAATAAACTGGTTTGCAAAAACATTACTGTCGTACTATTTACGAAGTTTTTACTACTACAGTTTAAAAACTACTATTGTTTTAAAACTCATTTGAAGTGGGGTCTAACTGAATTTTTACGGAGTTTTAAAACTGCTAAGATTCAATTTTTCAACTGAAGCAAATTAAACTTCATTGAGGTTGCTTTTTGGGGGGGGAGGAGTATTAGTAAATTCATTGTTTCTTTCATTTCCTCCCTTTCTATAAAGACACTGAATTAATTCAATGATAGGAAGGATGGAATTAATTTAACTTTTCTAAATAAAATTCAAGTTTGGCTGAAATAATGTGAAAAATGCAATATCTTCTAAAGAACTTGATTTTGCACAAAAGAGTGAAGCACATAACTGGAAGACATATACGAGAACCAGAAAACAGAAAATCATAGAATTCAATAATCAAAGCAGTACTGTTTCCTTTTATCATTGCCTCGAACGTATTTCGCCCAAAAAAT
Source organism: Uloborus plumipes (assembly GCA_038373865.1). Taxonomy (NCBI): domain Eukaryota; kingdom Metazoa; phylum Arthropoda; class Arachnida; order Araneae; family Uloboridae; genus Uloborus; species Uloborus plumipes. The sequence continues at coordinate 38,973 of JAXGGA010004108.1, read as the reverse complement.
GTCTTTCTGGGTATTTCAAGAATGGCTTGTTGTGGGAAAGAATAATTTCTTTAACAGTTATTTTTCAAATCATGCTTCAATCATATAACTTTAAAAATAATCACCAGTTTGGATGAACTGATGCTAAAAATGTCACCGATATATGTAGTTAAATTAACGCTAATAGACATTCAACAAGCAAAGGAGCAACAAGAGATGGGCGAATGTGATATCTACTTGAAAATTATGTTTTTCAGGGGATAAATTTACTTCTAAAAATACTCTTGATAATGATATCCACTGGCCGTAAATAAAACAAAATGCAAACCTGTCGTCTAATGATTTCTTAGGTAAAGCATTTGTTAAGCACATTTTTAGGAGATTTCGCAATGATTCTAAGAGAAACTATCTGCATTTTGGGTAGTGAGATTCATATTTAAACAACGTGGCTAACTAACGTGGCTTAAACAAGAGAAAAAGCACAATTTTCTGAAAATCACTTCTACAAATGAATGGTATTTTTATATTGTTTTCCAAGATCGTGTTTGTACTTCAATACACATTTATAAAACCTTTAGTGTTGAATGCATGTTTTTATCACTCGGAGTACACTTCCAACTGCTGAAAGGATTCCAAAATGGCTTTGCAATGCATGACAGGAGGAGAAAATGGTTTGCATTATACGACAAATTACACAAACATTAATGATCCAGACTAGTTGTTTTAAGCCATTAAGCATTAGAAAAAACTGAATACAAAGTTCACAAGGAAGAGAAAAATGCAAGACATAAATGAATAATGCCATTGATTTGAAACATCTTATTGAAAAACTATGTTTTTATTTCTTACTTTTACATTTCTTACACAAATTGTGACGCAAACATTTGTAATAAAGAGTCCCCAGTTGACCTGCGCGAAGCATTCGCGTTTGACAGTATTATTAACAAGATTTTTTTTTTTTTAGCTGTGATTGTCAAAAATCAGTCAAAGTGAATTCTTATTTCTCGCCAATTTTAAAGAAAGGGAAATGATGCTTCACCTTCGGTTTTTTTATGTAGTATTAAAGAAACAGGAACATCATCTTTAAGAAATATCATTCATGTTGAATTACCATGCTAGAATATTTTCTTTTCCAGTTTTTGTGCAACAGTACAACTGTGGTGTAAAATCTACTATATCTTAGTTTTGAGAAGCTACTCGATGAAGTACTGTGTAATAAAAAAAGCAAAAAAAAACTTTTTTTTGACATTAAAAAAAACAATTTTTAAACAGTAAGCCTATTATTCGTCAATAGCAGGTAATTACAGCATGTGTGTATTGTGGAAGTCGGACTTTACAAAAAATTACGTTGCAGATGGAAAATTGAAGCAGCGGACCTAAAATTGCAAGCCTAGCTGCTACAAAACAGCAACAACAACGATTCCGTTCCTTCGTAAAGAACTCTAACTAAGAAGATGCTGTATCGTCACTAGAAACCTTTATGGAAGCGTAGTTTCTTAAAGATTTTTTAAGTAACCGAACACTTTTTTTTTCCAGTCTGTGTAGTTTAAAAGTTAATGACCATTGCGTAAACCACGGTTTGTAACTTTTAAAAGATTTCCCCACAAATGTCTGCATCGCCTAAATATGAGCAAGAGCTGTGGATGCCAAATAAACTATTTTAATGTTTATATAAGAATATTTACATATCCCTTCCATTGTTAAAATATGACGTAATAACTGAAACCCTAAAATTAAGTGTCAAGCTTTGCACGAGAAAGCTTTTATTCTAAAAACATAGTTCGGAATATATTTCCAGTAATACTGGCGGCACATCTTAAAATTTTCCACTTTTTTTGCAACATCTTGGGCTACCTTCACTAGACATAATCATTAACCTATATATTACAAGCAGTAGAAAAGACGTCATTACAGTCATGATCACAGTATAATTTAATTATTTCTAACTCTAACAATTTACTTAATAAAAGCTTCCCTAATAAAGTCAGAGGGAAAAGCAAAGACCAAAAGTTTTCATTCCTTAATGACATATTTTGCTTCATGGTAATTCAATAACTAAGCGAAGCGGGAAGCTGTTAAATTGCTTACTAAGAAATTATCGGAAGAAAGCATCGTTGATATATCTTTCTATGATGGATGCATGACCTCACCATAAATACGGTTCCGAGCCGAGACGAAAAGGGTTGTTCTTGCAGTATATAATAGGTCTGTTTGTGAAAATGATATTGCCGTGCGGAGAATAATAGACTTCTTATGAAATTATTCTTATTTTATTGTTATAGAATGTTCATGGTTATTAAAATGTTTAGTATATCGGAAAATGATAACTTACATAACCTACGAAAAAAATATTGCTAAGTTTAAAAAGCTTTTGAATTATTTTAAATGTAAGAAAGACAAAGAAACGGTTTAAAGTAAAAACTGCTTGAAAAAACAAATGAAAATTTATAATTTTACCACTATCTCTACTAAGATTCATTCATCTAGATAAACTTTTATTTAAATGATAAACTTTTGAATAAAAATTTGGTGAAAAATATAGATATATCTGTGCTTAAAAAGAAAAGCAAATAATACAAAGATAAAATAATACGCGCAGGAATACGCAGACACGTGTTACGACTTTACAAGAATTTATTTTATCGGATTTCTTGTTTCTTTTACAAATGATGTCTTTACATCCATTAGCTAATATTTTATGCATTGAACAGCTTTTAAACTTCAACTCGAAGAACAATTATGTATGTATGATAAAAATTTCATAACATGCTAAGATTTTTTTTTGAACAACATATGAATACATTTAATAATAATTGTAGTTATCTTCCTCCTTTCATATCAATATTTTCACTGCTTTTTACATGTAATACTAGTGATAGATAAGATGAGATGATTTAATTTTTAACAGATTTTCACCCAAATCCGTAGTGTGTACCTCAAAGCTACATAAGATATTACAAACTAAATAAATATATAAATGAATAAAATGCTATTATTTAACGCAAAGTATTACTTCATGGTTAATTTGCTGTAGATAGAAGAAAGATAATATGATTTGAACTAATAATCTATTTCTACAAGTATCTCTGGAAGTGTCTCCCGTTACTTGAAATATTCCAGAAATGTAAGTTTTACATTAAATCCTAGTATTATTCGTAATCATTCTTCTTCAGAGTACAGAAAACATAAAATATTTTAATCAAGACCCCGAGGAGAGAGAAAAAAAAAACACCTGTAAAAGTAAACCGCTGCTTCTTTAATCTTTTTGATGAAAAACCGAAAAACGAAACGAACAAAACGAAACGAACAAACGGAATTAATGAGTCTTACCAAACTCCGTTTTCTCTGTATTTGTACATATTAAAGATTTTCTTTAGTTTCCTTTCAATATTTTTTCCTTCGCATATGGAAAAAAAAAAATATTCCTTTTACGTATTCAATTGATTGTTCCAATGTTTCTTTCACGCCTTCAATCAATTTTACTTTTCGTGGTCTCAGAATTGATTTTGATGTTAACTAGCTAAAAATAAAAAGCTTTTCGCCGCATATAAGAGCATTTCACGAGTCTAGTAGAAAGTAGGTCCTAATTCTGAAATAAAATATTCGTTACGAAATAAGGTGCGAGCTTAAAAGAATGTTTAGAAATTCGGTTCGATTTCTTTACAACGAACGCCAAATATTTCAGAAAAAATTTTAGCTGAGAAGTTTTCCAAAACAAGTTTTCATTCATAGTGAAGTTTTTATGTAATTCATTTAATGTATTTCATTATGTAATGTTTTCATTAATGGAAAACATTTTAGGAGCATCTTGTTTTATTTCTGCAGAACGGAATAATCTCACTAGAAAAGGATTTCAACCCAGTGAATCCATAGCTTGTAAATTTAAGAAACATTTTTTTAAAGTTTTTCCTCAACCTTCCACACTGCAAAAAATAAATTTATAAAATAATTGTACAGTAGTTAACTGAAAAAATTGCTAATTTTACAGTAATAAACTGTAAAACTGTTAATTTTACAGTAATAAACCGTAAAACTGGTAATTTTACAGTTAGTTAATGACCATTTTAGTTTTAAACTGGAACCTCTGCTGCCAGAATTATACTGCTATTTGCACTGTATAATACAGCTAATTTTATTGTAATAAACTGTAAAATTGCTAGTTTTACAGTTTTTTCTTGTAAAACCTCTGCTTCCAGCATTATATTGTGAAAACAACGGTTTATTTTTTGCAGTGAAGCAGGCTCACATATCCGAGATACACTGGTGGTCAAAATTATAAGGACAACTGAAAATCGTGCAGAAAAAAAAATGTTTCTGAACTAAATCGAATGAAATTCATACATTAAATGCTTTGTTATGCTAAAAACATTGTGGAGTATGTAACATTTGAAAACAAAAAATGTGAATGATTTTGTTCATAATTAATAAAAAATTTCATTTTTAAACTTGAACAAAATTATAAGGACAGTTAATGCTTCGGCCTCACACCTGCTAATAATTAATAATTTTCGCCTTCTTTTTAACCTCTTTTATCAATTTTGCTGTTATGGAGTTCGACAGTACCTACAGAATATTTTTGGACCTTTTTTTCCCCAAGCTTTTCGATAGAAGTCATAAGATTCTGCTTCACCTCGTCTAGTGGTCAGCGACGTCTGACCGTGATGCGGTGGCCCCGGGTTCGAGTCCCGGCTGGGGCATGGGCGTACTTTCTCTCTCTCCTGTCATTGTCCTTTCTGTGTGCGTGAAAGTGAGTTATGAATGAATGCCTACCCTATGAACGGGTCCTTATGGCATGCGTGTTGAGCTTAAATCGGTCTTCCACCTAAATGGTGCTCTTAAAAACGGAAGCCGTATCTTTCCTGCCTTAAATCGAGCAGATTTCATCTACTCGGGCTCGGATACCCGAGTGGTATTAGAAACAACAACAACAGATTCTGCTTATTTTGATATTGGATGTTATTTTTGTAAATTTTATGGGCTAGAATACCACACAGATTTTCCGCAGGATTTAGATCGTGGCTGCTGACCAGCCAGCCAAGTAGTTTTACAAAAAATTAACCTTAAACCAATATTTTGAAGTTTGAGAAACATGCAGCGAAGCATTATCCTGCTGAAAAAAATTAGTCTCCGCTCGTATGTAGCGGTCCAATCGGTACAAGATAATATCTCACTATATCAATATGGCTCTCCGAATTCATTCTATCTTCTACAAAAACTATGGAAGCAGTTCTATCTTATGCAAAACTTCCCCACACTGTCAATGAACCACCTCCAAATGTACGCTTTGATTTTTTTTTTAATTTACGGGGAGCATGCCAGAAATAGTGAAAAACGTCTGGTCCATCCAATTTACTCCTTTTCTCGTCAGAAAAGATAACATCCCAATTCCTACCCATAAAACTATTTTTTGAGCGAACTGCACTTCCAATCTCTTTTGAACTTTTGTAAGAGGCTGTCGTGACTTCAGTTTGCCATAATGAAACTTTTTTTCGTGTTGTAAACCACGTTGGACAGTTCGACTACTGCACCATAAGTTTAATTCCCGTTTAATTTCTGTCAATTTCTTTTTTTTTTCCTGAGCAATCTGGCCTTATTGTCATTCTTTTTCCACGATCTGAAACAGAGCTGGCCTACCTATTCGCCTCTGCTCTCCATATTTGCCGGGATTTTTAAGGAAATTTTTAATAACCGGTTTCGATCTATTCAGATTTGTTGCAATTCGACGTGCAGTTAGTCCTGAAGTTTTAAGCGCAACCACTTTTCATTTCTCAAACTCGGAAAGTTTAGCCTAGTAGCACAACTGCAAAAATAGAATGCGACGATACCAATCACGTACTAAGCATTTATATCGTTAAGTAGTGCCTTGTGCAGAGCAAAACATATGCAAATTTTGCTTTTCAGAACTCAAAACTATAGTTGTCCTTATAATTTTGTTGAAGTCATATGGCTGTCTAAATCCAAAATGCATTTTTTGAATATGAATTTCCCATATATTTACATCAAAACTGAATAAAATATTCTTTATTTACCAATAGTTTCCTGCCATAAAATTTGCTTAATGTTCCAGGCAACGACAGCCATGATTTGGTGAGTTTCCTCTTGTCCTTATAATTTTGACCACCAGTGTATATATTAAAGGTAATATCACTTTACAACTTTATACCAAATACCACTAAAAACATGTTATTATAGATATTCTGGCCCCTCCCCTAGAACTACTTTGGTCATCAATGGACTTTTTGTAGCATCGGTAACAGTCTGCAGGTCTGCTGTTTGGATCTGAGAAATACGCGCCACTCTTTAAATGATATTCTGCATATTTTTTTATCGACAATTGGTCGGATTTTAAAACAGATGCTTCACATAAGGCCTACTATGAAAATATAGGTAATTTTCTCCAATGACTTATAGTTATTATTTCGCCTTGTACAAACATGGCAATTGAATGTATTTTTGTATAAAATTGTTTTAATTTTTCTGAAGTATGTTTCGTTAACTTAGTTAAAATTGCGGTTTAACCCTTAATGCCCCGACGGGACTCAGAAGTCCCGCTTAGATTAATTTACTATTATGAATATTTGAATTCTAAATGGCTGGAATCATGCTGAAGCTTTTGAGTACCACTCCTTATAATTCGCTGAGAGGCCGACAGATGGTACCTGATATCGGAAACAGTTTTCTTGGGGGCCCTAAGGCGTAGGGGGCCTTAGACCCCCAAAAATTTCAAAATTTTTATGCTCGGTAAAAATGTTTTTTTGGTGTATTTACAATTCGAAAAACCAAAAAAAAAAAAAGACATAAAAATTCAATGTTAAATTAATTTGGGACATAAAGGGTTGACTGTATTTTGCAAAACGATAAAGAGAAAAATAAATACGAGATTAGTTTTAGTATATACTCAATAGAAAAAAATCAATCATTCAAGCAATTTGCCTTACAAAAGGAAACCATACGTTTTGTCTGTAATTTTATAATGTACCGTTAGATACTTTGAGCCGAAAAAAGTGATTATCTTTTGCCGTGCATTAATTCCCTGGATGTGTGTGTAGAAACTCAGCTGCTAGTCATTAGAACTTCATATTTCAAAGTGTTTTGCAATCAGGCTGTACTTCATACTTCAAAGTGTTTTGCAATTAGGGTGTTTCTTGTTTGTGTGTTGCCCAGGTAGCACAAAAAACGTTTAAACGTTTTACAAACGTTTTTAATCGATTGTCACAACGTTAATAACCATTTTACAACCTTTAAAAAACGAAGTGTGCTACTTGGGTGTTCCTTTTCCTTAGTAGTAATCGCAATAGGAAAATGCGAGCATTTGATTCATCGTTGTTAATAAATTGAAAGTATAAACAATAAGTTATAACTTAATGCTAAGAAAATATTTCTATTGTACAGTTTTCACAAATCCTGAATTTTAGCAGAATTGCAGCATTGAGCAGCTCGACAAGAAAAAGTTTCCAAACACTACCCTCGACTGTTGTATTTTTCCTTTACTCCTTGAATAAAGCTTAATGCCCCAAAAAGATGCTGGAAAGAATAATGCAATCAAAAGCAAAAAAATTACCCAAGTGCAATGAACATTAAGAAAAAACGTTTATAAGACATTGGCATGTGTGTCTAACGGTATGTCTTTCCCCAAAACAGCTTCGGGGAGAATAGTGCAAGTCTACAAAAAAAAAAAAAAACGGTACATATTACTTTTCATTTTAACAAAACCTATGCTATTTCATTTGCAATCAAAAGAATTTTACAAATGGTTTGGAGCAACATTAAAGGAAATTAAACGAAACTATTTTGCTTTCTTCCAGTGATTAATAAGAAGATTGCGTGTTTAGCTGCATCGCATTTTTAAAATGCCATTGTAGAAAAGCAAATCATACAAACACATCAGGTCATAAGAGAGCGAATGTATAAATAAATTGCTTTACAGCAAAAGAAAGTTGCAATTAAACGGAACTTTGGCTATTTGAAAATTAAACATAAGATGCAGAATTATTCAGCCTCCTCGACCAAAAATTGGCAGAAAAAAAATTGTGATGAGATAAATTAAACATACTTACTGGATAAAGAAATCAAAGCAAGGAATAAGTCTTGATGAATGATTCTCAAAAAGTCTATGATTCTCAAAAACAGTCAAAATACAAAAATGTATATATGAGTAGTCAAAATCGGTTAACTGTTCCGTTTTTAAAACATCAGCAATTTTTGTTCTATAGTTTCCGCAGTTTCATAGTTACACATCTGGATGGATCAAGAGTCAAGTTTACACGTCTTACTTTTTTTGGGTAGGGTAATTTGAGCGAAGACGCCGTATCATGTGTTTCCCCGCAAGAATCAACAAAAACAGCTAGACAGTCAGAACGAGCCTGCATATTGAGATTATACAGAAATTGTTTTTGATTTACCGCAGGTTTAAGGGGTATTTTCATAGTGATATGTCATTTTTACCGCTCTGATGAGTACCCGAATTAGTGTTAAATGACTTTGGCTAAAACGCCGTATTTTCTTTCGGGGAAGATGACTACCCTAGCAGCATAAGCTCATCGGCCGATGATCGGCCATTCATCGAAACCCGATGAAATTCTCATCGGCCGATGATCGGATTCATTGAATTCTCATCGGGAATTGCTCCAATATGTCTCATCGGCCAAACAGAATCCGAGCAGCAAAATCCGATGAGTTATGCTCAAAATACGATGAGATTTGGAGCAATTTACGAGCGGTGCAGTCCCGTGCCGATGAATTTCAGATCAATTTTGGATGCTCGGCTTATTTTCATCGGAAAAGTTGATCGGAAGGATATCGCTTTCCGATGAAAAGTAGCTCATCGAAAACCGTGCTCGTATACTGATTGGAACGATGTCATGGTGCGTTACGGGATCAGTTTACGAGGAGTTCGATGATCGGCCGAGCAAAATCCGATGAGTTGATGCTACTTGGGTAGCTTTTCGACACGCCCTAGAGAAAACAATGATCCTACTCGAAACATAGACCTAGACAACGACACCATCGAAAAAAATGTGATTCGATAAAATACATTGCATGCAGTAGTTAAAGCAAGTAACTCATATACGGCATCTTCCCTCTACGAAGATATTACATTTCGGCATCTTCCCATACCGTTGGGGAAGATGCCGAAATGGAAGGTTTTTGAAATGATTAATTTTCGAACATGAAAGTATGCTCTTCAAAGTGAAAACAATTTTTTTCCCAATCACAAAAGTCCATATTTGGTGGATAAAATAGATTTTAAAAATAAAACCAATGCGCTAGTTTATATAAACTAGCATTGAAAACTACGGCGTCTTCCCTAATCTACCCTATGGCTTTTTAGTAGGTGTTTACAGGAATATAATACTTTTACTATGGCTCTTTGTTTTCGCAAAAAGTTTTGGACTGTCTAAGTTGCAAGAAAAATGATTGAGTTTTTTGAATGGTATTTGCCCTTTGCACCAAGAATGTTGAATTAATATTTTGTGTCTATATAATGGGACGTAAAATATTTGTCAATGTCATTGTTAACTCTTGGAGCAAAAAGTATTGACTGGCGGTTTTTTTTTTTTACTTTGGCCTCTAAAGAGTTAGAGGAAAAAAACGTCTTTACAACGAAAACATATATGAACAACTAGCTGACCCGGCCACGCGTTACTGTGGCTAAGGTATGGGTTAAACTATAATGTTTCAATAGAAACGGAAACAATTATTACCGTTATAGAGATCAACTTTATATAAATATAAAAAAATAAAAAATAAGTAATAATAGTAATAATTTGAAAACTTATGAATGCAGAGAGGCACGTTTAGAAAATCAATTCTGAGCAAAATCACTATAAATTTTAATATTACACAGGTAAAAGTTCACAAATTTACAGTAAAACCTTTTTTTATTACAATACAATTGAAATACAAAATCACAAAAAAATGAATATTGTATAACTTAAAAACCCGAAAAGGTACGATATTTACGAAACAGTGGAATTTTGAATCGCAAACTATGAGGTGTATATTTATGCTACAAAGTAATGTGGCTGTAAAAATAGTGTGTATAGAAATAATTTTAATATTCGCACCTAAATAAGAGATATTAAAAAAAAGTTTTACTGTTATTTGCGAATTTTACCTGCGTAGAATTGAAAATTAGAGTGATTTACTTAAAAATTTATATACTGAGCGAACTACCGTACTACCTACGGTTATAAATGTGCAAATTGTCGTCCAAGAATACATTTGTATTTACTAAGGAAAAAAAAATAAGCTATAATAGTAATAATTTGAAAACTTATGAATGCAGAGAGGCACGTTTAGAAAATCAATTCTGAGCAAAATCACTCTAAATTTTAATATTGCACAGGGTAAAGTTCACAAATCACAGTAAATTCTTTTTTTTTTATTACAATACAATTGAAATGCAAAATCACAAAGAAATGAATATTGTATAACTTAAAAACCCGAAATGGTACGATATTTACGTAACAGTCAAATTTTGAATCGCAAACTATGAGGTGTATATTTATGTTACAAAGCAATGTGACGGTAAAAATTGTGTGTATAGAAAAAATTTTAATCTTCGCACCATAAAACAGTACATTTTTCCTCCTAAGAATATGTTTTTTGAATAGTAAATACCAAATGTATTGTTGAACGATAGTTTGCAAATTTATTGCTGCAGATGGATACGCTTAGCAAATACAATTCTGAACTAAATCACTAAAAATTTAAATATTACACAGGTAAAAGATCACATAATGCAGGGAACCTTTCTTTGTCTGAATAAACCTGACATAAAAATCACTAAACAATATGAATATTTTATAACTTAAAGCTCGAAAAAGGTATGATATTTTTCACTAAAATAATTTTCCTAAAAAATATTTCTACCTAATCATGAGTGAAAATTATTTTTAAAACATACAAAATAGCATATGTTAAGTATCTAAACTGCTTTAATAAATTGAATTAAGTGAAGGAGAAGTAAGAAAATAATTCTTTTCCGAATATTGATTTAATAATACTTACACGCGCAATTTAAATTAAGAGAATCGGGACGAATATGCCAGAAACAGATTCGACATCCTTGATCGTTACCACTATTGCTTTTTGCTTCCGAAGCAACTGACAACCCAGCAGCAGATTTTATCTTATAGAAGCCAAGAATACAGAAAAGCAGGTAGCTAAATAGATAATTTGCAATAAAAAATACACTGCTCGACATTGAAAATGCAACACCAAGAAGAAGTGGTCAGAAATTGATGAAATTTGGTAAGAAGACAGAGACAGCATGGAACAATAAGTGATATTTATTTCAAAATAAATAAGCAAAATTTAGAGCGAGGACGGCGTCAGCTCAGTAAGAAGTAGGACCACCGCGGACAGCGATGCACGAAGAAACACGTCTAGGCATGGAGTCAATAAGCCTGCGGATGGTGTCCTGAGGGATGGCACTCCATTCCCTTTCAACCATTTGCCACAGTTCGTCCTCTGAACGAGGCAGTGACAGGTTCTGCAAACGGCGTCCAATCATGTCCCACACATGTTCGATTGGTGACAAGTCAGGAAAGTATGGTGGCCAGGAAAGCATCTGTACACCTCGTAGAGCATGTTGGCTGATTCGAGCACTGTGAGGCCGGGCGTTATCCTGTTGAAAAATTGCATTTGGCAGACCCTGAAGGTAGGGGATTACCACCGGCCGCAGTACATTATCTACATATCGTTGGGCCGTCATAGTGCCCCGAACACGAACTAGAGGTGATACGGAATGGTATGCAATAGCGCCCCAAACCATTATGCCACGTTGTCGCGCTGTGGGGCGTTCCACAGTTACTGCCGGATTCGATCTTTCTCCACGTCGACGCCACACACGAATGCGATGACTATCGCTGGACAAACAGAAGCGGGATTCATCTGAGAACACTAGTTTGCCATTCTGCCATCCACGTCGCTCTGGTCCGGCACCATTCCAAACGTTGGAGTCTGTGCTGTGAGGTCAATGCCAGTCTTAGCGGGCGCCGTGATTGCAGGCCACGTGCAACCAGTCGACGGGAAATGGTTCTGGTCGACACAGGAACATCCAGGGTACCTTGCACGTGCTGCAGAACCGACGTACAAGTGACTTGCGGGTCCGCCACAGCTTGTCGGTGAATCCGTCGATTCAAGCGGTCTGACGTCACTCTGGCTGCACCTGCACCCCTCAATGTGGCTACATTTCCTCTTTCTAACCATCTCGGACAAAGCCGATGCACAGTGCTTGCATCCATGTGGGTATCAGCTGCAATTTGACGTGTGGACCAACCTCCCCTTCTCAGTTCGATCACCATACCCCTTGTAAAGTCGTCTATATGCTGGAAGTGTCTTCGTTGAGGACGGCGTGGCATTTCCTCCTATCACACGTATCCTTCGAGACAAAAACCAAATTTCTCCGATAATTAGTCTGGCAGAAAAACCAACATGAACATAGCCCACTTTTCAACTTCATTCTCTTATATCTTACTTCACGTGCGTCGGAGAGCTGCGCATTTCATATCATTTGCATAACTCAGTGACGTGCGTCTACGGTAAAATTTGCATGAATTTCTGACCACTCCTTCTTGGTGTTGCATTTTCAATGTCGAGCAGTGTATATTGCGGTCCTAAATTGAGATAAAAACTATCCTATCATTTAAGCAAAAAAATCCGATAAAAGCTTTTATCGGATAATTCTTCATCCTAAAGCTCACACTTCTTGTATTGAAAAAGGGGCTCCTTGTAGCCCCGAAACACGTGTCTACAGTATACCTGTATATTTGTGCATTTTTAAAGTTGGATTTAAACTCTGCAAGGTGAAAATTGTTTCATTCTCAATTCCAATAAAGAGAAATACTAAGAGAATTTACTACTACTAAGAGATCTTACTACAATTAATACTAAGAGAAATTACTACAATTAATACTAAGAGAAATTACTACAATTAATACTAAGAGAAATGGATAGCATTTACATAGGTAATTGTACATTGGAAATTGAGCATTGGCTTTAGATTTAGTCTTTTTACCAAAGCCCAAAATAATATTAATGTCCATTGATTAAAGCTAAACAGTAGTTCTGAAATTATATAGAAAAAGAAAAATAGAAAAAAATACACAGATCAATTTTATGTAAATACGCACTAAAAAGCAAGATTTAAATGAATCATTTTATGGGGGTAAAGCGAAAAGTCCCAAATTTGGATTACTTGTACATTATATTTCCGTGTTGGCCTCTACTTTGAGAAGCTCTGATCTATGACGTCCCAAATGCAATGAAAAGTGAGTGAATTTAAGCGTATGATGTCAGGTCACTTTACCTCAAATAACTGGCTTCTAAACTATATCTTCCATATTAGACGTCATTTCATGAAACCTGCTATGAATTCCTGTTCTAGCGAGTGATGTTTACGGAATGTATTACCGGAATATTGCTCCCCTACTCAATTTGATTAGGATTTCCCTGGAATAGACTCGGGATATAAGGGAAAAAAGAACATCCTGAAGGTAAAGAAGTGAAATTTAGTATTTTCTTTTTGATATTTCCATTGAGTCAATATATGATGTTACAGTAAAAAAAAATATTTTAGGCTGAACAATTAAAAGTGTACGGAATGAAAATAAGTATTGTTTCAGCTGTGCCTTTGATTGCCTATTAATTTTTAAAATAATATACACCATATTCTTGATACATATTCAACTTTCAAACTGTATAAAGAACTAAAGAAACAAAATTGCGTACATCACTTTTTTTCTAATTTATCAGTTTGACATACTGTTTCCGCATTACTGCGAAAATTTATTGTTAAAATGATCAATATAAATTGTATGTGCCTGAGTCTAAATTTTAATAACGAACTTAAGCATAATTACAGCTATCATACATTTTGACTGTAAATGGAAAATTGCACTGAACAACAAATTTGAACCTTTTACTTTCCTTTATATACAGCTATGGGATTTTGCAGAAAATATAACGTGTGTGATTTTTGTATCTGAAAAGGCATGATCAGGATTTAAACTCCATCTTATTAATTTTTTTATGTTTTATAAGATGTATAAATCACTTAGATTTTGATAAGAAAGTTTTTATTTAAAAATCCATAACTGATAATCGATTAATACAAATCATTCCAAAACAAAAACTTTAACTCATATCTTGACTAGCTTTCTCTAATTAACTCAACCTATCTTAATACAAACATATGTCGGTTAAAGTTGTCCGTAATGTTCTGTTTTTTTGTGGGAGACACTTCTCTCCTAAATTCCAGAATATATGAAATGCACATTAATTTAAATACTATCTAGCTTGTTTTTCCTTCTTTAACAGTTTATTTTCAAAATCTTCATCATAAATGACCACTTGAACGTGTGGGAAAAAAAAACAATTTTACTTACAGTTGTTCTACGGAGAGAACAAGGCAAATGAACTAGAAGTGGAAACAAAACACATCTCTTTGTAGTAGGCAGGATCGGTAAGCATTAAAATCTTTACTGATTTGCTTGTTCTAACTAATCCAATGGGTATCATTCGGTAGTTTATGTTTAGATTAATTTGAACTTGGTGAAATCAGAAACGCGAAGGGGAATAAAAGACTAAAGTTGTCTCAAACAAACAATGATGTTGCGCAAGTGATAATGATGCACTTTGTTCTGCTTAATTGTGCACACAACGCACAATAAGAAAGCATATTTAGAGTGCAAGTTAAAACATTTAAATAGTTGTAAACCAAAAACCAAACTAGAACCAAATGTATCGAGAAACAATTATATCCAACAACTACTCCCGAAGGTTGTTACGAGGAACTCAACGGTTCCACAGAAGGACGAAAAGGGTTCCTCCACAAATTAGTTGATGTCTAACAATCTACAGAAATTTAAAAAAAGAAAATGAAAGAGTTAAAATTTAGCGCAGATCGTAGTAGTAGTAATCATCATTACGTTTTGCATCGCCTTGCCAGTGAACCAGAAAAATTCCATCTGATTTGAAGTTCATATTGACGCTTTAAAAGAAGTTATTTTTGTCAACTTTCGCTCCCTTCAGCCAAAACCAAGACTATACAACAGTATGATTTATGAAGACATTCGTAGTCAAAACAAATCCCTTCTTCTCCAAACAAAAATACGCTGACTATCCAAATTAAACGTTTTTGAGAGATCGCATTATTTTCCAGATGAACCGAAGGTTTTTCAATGCGAGTAAAAGAAATAATATTTTAGCAGTTTTTTATAGTTTGCATGACAAGCTATGCCCGGTAAAATATGCTTATGTTGCTGACATTTTCGGTAAACTGACTGTCTTCATCATGTTAGCTGTAAGAGTCAAAACAGAAAATACCCAGTGTATATATATATATATATATATATATATATATATATATATATATATATATATATATATTTATATATATATATATATATATTACTGAGTTTAATTACGTGCAAGCTGGGTATATTGTGAGATTTTTCGGAATTTTGCATTTTAATAAAAATCAGAAAAGACTATAAGCAGTTATATAGAAATGGGGTATAGCAATAATTAAACTTTGCCGAAAGTAATTTTATAATTTTCCATTTAAGTACATCTTTTAAATGTATTGCGCAATATACACTAGGCTAGTTTATTTGAAAAATATTTTATTGCCACAGGGTATTCTGTAACAATGTTTTTCAATTATCTTTTGAAGCTATCTAAAAAAACTGCTTCCTTGAAAGCTTAGGAGCAACCGTTCTTTTATACATGATTTTACCATAATTTTATTCATGAAATTTTAGTGCATAGAAATTAGAAGCAGTCTTCTTTCTCCTACGGGCAACTTGAACCAAAAATAAATGATCCTGCTACGTTTTGCGAATTTAATTTCAATAATAGGGGTAGCACGTGCAAACACAGTGCAAAAAGTGCTCGAAGGCATGGATGAATGGGCCGAAGTTATGAAGGCTGACGCAAAGGTTACAGCTGAAAATACAAAGAAAAATAACTCTGCTTTAATGCATCGCTTAATGTATCAACATCTTTCATTGACTTGCATATTACCGTGTAAGAAATGTTGACATAATTTTAATTTATTCACTTCTATTTTTTTTTTTTTCAAAAACATAAACGACTTCAAGACTTCAATGAAAGGCTGATGCACCCGAAACGACCAATGATAAAAGAAAATATGCACCCTCTACCCCTGTTTTGTATAGTTTTAAACTGTCTGTATTTTGGAAGTTTTAGCAACTAGAAGATATAACTGTAATATGAATGAATACTGTAAAGCAACGATAAATTGTGTATTTACCCGCGAAAGAATAGTTGAGTATATAAAGAGGCAAGTGGATCAAGATAATGTGGAAATTTTTCAAACTTTTTACCATGGATGAAGGGGATAATTTCATCAGTATCATGTCCCCTTAGTCACAGAAATGGTTGGTAACTAAAAATATGATCTCGTTTTACCTGTTAAGAAAAATACATTTAAAAAAAAAAACTTTTTTTGAAAGCTTTTTCTAGAAATTCAAAAAAATGTCACGTATCACCTTTATCCACTTGGCCCTTCATATTAATTTTGTGATTTTAATGAAAATCATATTTTTCAACCAGCAATACCTTTAGTTTATACCACATCAATAACAAGAGTGACACAACTCAAAAAACATTGGAGAAAACTAAGGTTTTACGCAATTGTAGTTTTAAGCAATTTAGTCTAAAAAAATTATGATGCAATATTTACAGGTTAATTTTCGTTGTCTAAATTAATAATGCATACAGACGTTTCAAAAATTTTCTTTTAACTCAATAAAAATTTCAATTAAGTGTCTCTATTGATTATAATGTTTTTACTCCATCTTGCACCAAGTATGTAGGCTAACTTTGTACCAGTTTTTGTGGTGAGAAAGAGCATTAAATTCAGGTTTCTAATCAGTAGTTAGTACGTTTTTCTAAACTTTTCAGTTTTGTCATTATCGCTTGCCGGGGTGTGATGCATTGGGTATACGAATATCTATTATTCGTATTTAATACGAATTTCATATCGTTATAAGCACAAAATACACCTGCAGAGAAGTACTTACAACATTGCTGTATAAATACGTCCACTCCACAAGCAGCGCTTGAGACTTGACTCTGAAAAAAGAGGGTTCATTAAAATCTGTCTTATACCAATGCTAATACACTGCTAAAAGTGAACCGTTGTTTTTACAGTATAATACTGGCAGCCGAGGTTCCACTTTGAAATTGTAAAATGCACAGTAATAAACTGTAAAACTGGCAATTTTAGTTTCTTACTGTAAAGTTAGAAATTTTACAGTTTATTTCCGCAAAATTTAGCAATATTATACTGTAAAAACAGAAGTATAATATTGGCAGCCGAGGTTTCAGTTTAAAACTGAAAAATTCACTGTAATAAACTGTAAAGTTAACAATTTTACAGTTTATTGCAGCAAAATTAGCATTTTTATGGTTTAGTGCTGTAAAATTTGTTATTTTACAGTTTATTACTGTAAAACTAGAATTTTTTACAGTTTATTACAATAAAATAAGCTGTATTATACTGCAAAAACAACAATCATTTTTAGTGTATCAAAAGACGCAACACAAAACAGCATAAGCACTTATTTGTAACACACATTTAGAAATAAATATTTGCTTCAGAATATTCCTTTAATTTGAATATTTAAATTAAAGTTAATTATTAATTATATTCTTAAAAAGCCAAAACTTCAGTGGATCTCGATAAGTGGCACCTAATAAGGTAAATAAAGATAATAATTATGAAGTAATTCCATAAATAAATAAAGCAAGGTGGATTGTATCTGTTGTGCAAGAACTTTAGATACCATGATGTCATTTAGAATACAAAAAAGGAAAAAAAAACAAGAAAATGGAGAAAACAATTTGCAGGATATCAATATTTTAGCCACGATTTCATATTTTCCAGTAAAGCATTTTTTTAATAAAAACACATTAACGGAAGCCTCGTTAATAAAATATTCAACAGTAGGTCAATCGTTTAAAGCACATTTCATAGACGCAGTACATCATTTTAACTGCCTCTGTTTCAGTGCACTTAATGTTCTCCCAAGTACAAAACAACGAATTCCCTTTCTTTTAATAGCTTGTTTACATTTTGAGATTAAATTGCTACGGAAGCTGAATCTTTCTAAGTGCTCGTTTTGAATGCTTTTCTCTATTTAAGGAAACTGTTAAATGCTTTAGATATGGTAGAAATTCTCAGTTGTTTTATGGTACAGATGTAATGGGAAATATTGGATATACGAATGCATTTCTGCTCGTTTTCTATAAAGTTTCATATTTTAGTTGAAATTCAAAAGTCAAATAAGTTTTTCCATATTTCATTTAAATATTTCTCGAAGCTTGCATTCGTTACTGCTACAAAATTAAATGAATCAAAGATGCACATAACTGTATTCAATTAAAAATTCATCAATTTGTGAATGTTATTAATCAGAATGTAGATGTCAAAATGTAATTAAAACGCAAAATCATCGCACCAAAGACATACGAAGCAAAACTTAAATTTAAAATACGTGACTTAAAACTTGTTTAACTAGATCGTGGGGTTACAAGTGAAACACACTAAGTCAAAAAACATGATTTTGAGAAAACGCTGATCAAAAAATTTTTTTTAACTTCTTTGGAATTGACATAATTAAATCAAATTAAATTACAGTGATGGTATTTTTTGGTTATTACGAACCATTCTTGACTCTGATTTTATATTATTATCCCCAGCATGATAATGGTAGGGCATTAATAATTATCATTAATTATACGACTTAGTGTGTTTCACTAGTATAGCATTGCATAATTAAGATATGACTTAGTGGGTTTCACCAGTAGAAACAGCTCCTTTTTGTGTGTAAGATAAACTAAAAATCTGAAAATTAATAATTTTGACTTAGTGTGTTTCACTTGTAACCCCACGATATGATGTCGTAAATAAAAAACTACTCAAAAATCGCTAGAAACTTTTGCCTAATAGCACACATAGTTATCGTTCTCGTGGAGATGGATATTTGACATTTTTTATTGACATCCGCATAAAATTTTTTAGTTCTTTTTAATGGTAATAGAAAATACATAACAATAAAAAGCAATAAAATTAAGGGAATCTAAACTTTTGGTACATGAGCAGCACTGTATTACAAGTGTGTCTAAAGTGTAGGGATTAACCAATTTTCATTTTTCAAGAGACGCATTAGATGCATAACCAAACTTCCCAAATCACAAGAGTTTGGTAGTAGGGGAGGCACGCCTATACCCTAAAAATAATGTGTCTATGCTATAGCAGGGTGAGAGCTGTAAGGCTATAAACCCGAGATACACTAAATGATTCAGAATGTTGAACTTAGTAGTGACTGTCCCGTAATTTGGTGATCCATTTAAACTAAAGAAAATGCTTGTATTTTATGAGTGGAACTTTTTTTGACCGATAAAGAAACGGTTCATAAAGCTTAAGAAATTTTATAAGACTTTACTAGTTTCCTGAGTATTTGACAAGATGGGACATCAATGTCAGCCTACTTTTAGTCAAATGTTGAAAGCAAGTTGTACTAATCTCGCTAATGGGCACAATTGAAGGGGCAAGTGGATAAAGGTGATGTGTGATATTTTTTTTAATTTCTAGAAAAACATTTCAAAAAAATTATTTTTTTAACCCTTTGAAGCAGAAATGGGACACCGGTGTCCCAGAGAACGAAACACTGATTTCCCATGAATATTTTACCTTTTACGAAGAAAGGAACATCGCTGTCCTATGCTGCATTACATAACCAGAAAATTCTTAACATGCTAAGGATAATATTTCCCCCTTATTTTGATTTAAATTAGTACAAAATAATTGACAAAGTATGATGAAAACGTTGATAAAAATTCTGCGTTAAAGGGTTAAGAAATTTTATAAGACTTTACTAGTTTCCTGAGTATTTGACAAAGATTGGACATCTTTGTCAGCCTACTTTTAGTTAAATGTTGAAAGCAAGTTGTACTAAATTCATTAATGGGCACAATTGAAGGGGCAAGTGGATAAAGGTGATGTGTGATATTTTTTTTTTTTTAATTTCTAGAAAAAGATTTCAAAAAAATTATTTTTTTAAGAAATTTTATAAGACTTTACTAGTTTCCTGAGTATTTGACAAAGATTGGACATCTTTGTCAGCCTACTTTTAGTTAAATGTTGAAAGCAAGTTGTACTAAATTAATTAATGGGCACAATTGAAGGGGCAAGTGGATAAAGGTGATGTGTGATATATATATTTTTTTTTAATTTCTAGAAAAAGATTTCAAAAAAATTATTTTTTTAAGAAATTTTATGAGACTTTACTAGTTTCCTGAGTATTTGACAAAGATTGGACATCTTTGTCAGCCTACTTTTAGTTAAATGTTGAAAGCAAGTTGTACTAAATTCATTAATGGGCACAATTGAAGGGGCAAGTGGATAAAGGTGATGTGATATTTTTTTTAATTTCTAGAAAAAGATTTCAAAAAAAAATTGTTATTTTTTAATGGAGTTTTCTCAACGGGTGAAACGGGATCACATTCTTAGTTGCCAACCATTTCTGTGACTAAGGTGATATGATACTGATGGACTTATCAAATTCTTCCATGGTAAAAAGTTAGTTTCAAAAATTGTCACACATCACCTTTATCCACTTGTCCCTTCAATAATAAATTGACTAGATTCTTGACGAAAGTGCTCTCGAGAACCCCCCTTGAGTCTTTTAGGGTGTATGAAAAGAGCAAGGGTTGGAGGACCGAACGGTATTCAAACAGAAAAATTCCACCCAGAAATCGATACGATTTATTGTCACACTCGTCCGACAAGTGTGACGAGAGTGATGAAGACATCAACCTGGACATTTATGATAGAATAAATCAGACTCGATCGAAAAGACTACATCTTTTGTGATGAAAAGCTATTTAAAGGCACTTAATATGCCCCGTACTTTAAAAGTGTGAGGTGTCACGTACTTTCACTTACTAGGTTGTGGCGAGGTTCAAAAAGATTGCTATGTTTGCGATTGCTAAAATATTTTCTTTTCTACATTTGTGAAGTATCTATTTTAGTATATTGTTTCATCCTGGTCTAAAAAGATTAAAATTAAATTCTGTGATTGTTTCGGAGAGTGAATTTTCCACCTTACTCTTTTAGATTTTTCTTTTTTTCTTTTTGAAGATTTTGTAAATCTTTGCTTTTCAATTGAAATAATTGATATACATTATTGTTTAGCCTTCCGTCAAATATCAAGCTTGTTACGTTAATAAAGATTTTTTTAAAATCTGCAATTTTTGAAAAGAAAAAAATAGAAATGAAGAAGGAGCCCATATATTTACACTTTTTCCTCTGGATATAATACTTAATCTTCATTTCATCACAAAAAAAAATATTCACAAACAAAGCAGATGTTATTTTTTTAACTTCACAGAGGCACTGAAACGTAAGATTTTTTTTCCTATAATAAGATACAAACCTATAATAAGATTCCTGCGATCGTTTTTAACTGTTTGAGTTTATTTGTGCCAACAGGGGCTTAAAATCTTAAATTTCACTTCTGAGAAATCTTGTTGTTCATAAATTTTCTTTGCAGTTAACTGTCATATTTCAACATCAGTTTTGAAATATAATTCAAAACCGATTTAATCAAAAATCTTTATATTTGTTTGATTTATATTTAAAAAGATAATAAAATATAGATGGGTCATTCCATGACAAGTGTACGAGGCATCCCCACTCGACCCCTCCTATTTTGATGAAATTTTTTTGGAAGTACATATAAGACTTGCGAAGCCATACCAAATTATTGCTCCATAATAGCTATAGTTAAGCCAATATAAATTATTTTGTAAAGGCCTATTTTTCGTGTCTTGAAAAAAAATGACCAAATCATCAAGTTTGTGCTTTTATTGCTCGCGACCTAAGACGATTATATGGCTCAAATTTGGTGATTCTGATCACTGTTTAGGGTAGAATAACCTGCTTGTGTAACAAAAGCGCAAAGCACTGTAGATTTTTTGAAATGTGCTGCCAAAGTTGGTAAAAAATCGTATTTTGGCAAATTTTGACCATAAGTTATCAGCTTGTATCTTCTGAAAGAATGACTTTCTGAAGCTAATTCTTTCCTCGCTTGTAGCCTGATAGTTAGTCCGAAAGGTGTGCAAGTGGCATCTTGATAGCTCAAATAATTGCTGAATTATGCTAGTTGAAATTCCAGTCAAAAAATGCTTTTCTCAATTGTGTCTCAATTTCAAAGGGCGATATCTCAAAAGGGTCATCTTGAATTTCAATTTTCTTTACATTATTGGAAAGAACACACTTTCCTTAACTAAAAAACGTTGGTTTGATGCCACTTGCACACCTTTCGGATGAACTATCAGGCTACAAACGAGGAAAGAATTAGCTTCAGAAAGTAATTCTTTCAGCAGATACAAGCTGATAACGTATGGTCAAAATTTGCCAAAGTACGATTTTTTACCGACTTTGGCAGCAAATTGCAAAAAATCTACAGTACTTTCAGCTTTTGTTACACAAGTAGGCTATTCTTCCCTAAACAGTGATCAGAATCACCAAATTTGAGTCATAATCGTCTTAGGTCGAGCAATAAAAGCACAAACTTGACGATTTGGTTATTTTTTTTCAAGACATGAAAAAGAGGCTTTTACAAAATAATTTATATTGGCTGAACTATAGCGATTATGGAGCAATGATTTGGTATGACTTCATGCAAGTCTTATATGTACTTCTAAAAAAATTTTCATCAAAATCGGAGGGGATCGAGTGGGGATTTTCTCGAAATCTGGGACACTTGACATGGAATGACCCAGATGTAATTAATACCGATTTCGACAATATTTATTTGAGGTGATAAATTTTTCAAGTATTGGCTCAAGTAGTTTTAAAAATATTGACATGGAATTTTTAAAGTTCTTTATTTCTTGTCAGCTTTGTTATAAAACAAAAGCCACATAGCTAAATTTCTGATTAAAGCTATCATTTATACTTCTGTATTGATACACTTTCTAGGGGGTAAGTTTAAGCGAGAAATTACCTCGGTTGCAATTTTTTTTAATAAATGGATTGCGACAGCATCCCTGGAGTAAACGAGCGGAGGGGAGTAGCTTCAACGTTTTCAAAGTTTTTTTAATTATAATTAGTTATTTTTTTGCTCTACGACGTGCAATGGAAAATTTCCACCCAGGAATATGGTCAGTTAACTTGTTATAATGCCCCGCCCCTTCTTGGTGAAATTCCCGAAAGAAACACGACACGTACATTTGCGCCATCGCTTTAACTGTAGTAAAAACTGAGAAAAATACCTAAAGCACCACATTTAAGTGCCGCTTAAAATTTGTAAAACTCATATTCTAAGAAAATCTTACAGCAAAAATAAAACTTTTTAAGCAAAATTTTCATCAAACAGACATTTAAGATTAATAGGGTCCCATTACAATGTCGTTGACAGGGGCTTTTTTGTAAAAATTAACACCGCGTGGACGAAGTTTTGTTTTTAAACCACAATTTGAATTTATAATACCTCGTCAGCTCCATTCTTTTATCAAGAGACGATATAAGACTTTGGGCGCTCCAAACTAAAATTTTTCTTAGAGGAGACATTCTCAATTTAAAGAATGAAGTTCTAATTTTAACAAATGATAAAATACGATCTTGCACACAGATTATCATAGATAATTTCTAATGTGATGCAATATTAGGCATAATTAAAAACTTTGAAAATTGTTTTGAAGAAGTAATAAAAAATCAAACATTGCAATAATCTTAATTTTGCCGAATATTTAACAAAACTTGCCAAAAAGGGAACTTTTCGGAGGTCGCAGTAACCTCCCGTGACCTCCCATCAGGGCGCTCTTCGTATACCAGTCAGCAATGTATCAGGAATTTAAAAGATAAAAATCGGAATGGGTAGGAATCCCAATGAGTAAACAAATTGTGTAGTAATATACTGCCGTGCTAAGCCAAAAGTTGTATCTGCACATTTTAACAAAAATGAGTTATCACTACCAGGTAGCTCTTTGTGAAGTATCTTACCTAAATACAAAGTTTTATGATCATTTGAGAAAGGGAAACCTTTAAAAAAATGTCATCTGGTTCAAATACACGGTGGAGCAAAACTTTAAAGAGTAATATCTCAGTTTGAGCGCGACTGCAGACACCACTTTTGCACTTAGCACGGCAGTATAGACCTAATAACAGTCAAAATGTAAAACATTTGGCGTTGTACATTTTGGACTATAACTATTATATTAACTATTATCTTTCATTCTTTTACAAACTATTCTTAACCCATTTATGCCCAAGTTTTTTTTAACATTTTTTTTTCAATTTTTATATGCTTAAAACTCTTACATGGTATGGTTTACATACATTTTAGGCGTAAAATAGATCGACGTTGCCATATTTATTAAGTTATTTAACGTCCTGTTAAAAAAACACTGGGCAGATATGTGAGCAAAATACGACCTTACTTGACTTTACTTTTGCGAAGTAACATTACAGAAGGCATCTGTCATCAATTTTAAGCAAAGCATTTTAAAATAGTTTAATTTTATGAAAAAAAAAGCTCGGAAAAAACACTTTCTGTAGCTACCCATGCTGGATCGTTGCTTGACTGATTAGTCTGAAAATAGCTGTCAATAAATAAACTCTGATGACCAACTAGTGGTTCTATCTGGTTTTCTGAAGAAGGACTATTTAACTTGTGTAAAACAGCTTTAGTAAAATGATATACATATTACAGGTTTTTGTATGCAGTAACTAACAAGCTTCCCATTTTTATGCTACTGGGCATACATGGGTTAGTCAGCACTTTAACAAAAAAAAAAAAAAAAAACATAAAACTAGCATATCCCTTCACTGCACGATTTTTTATATTTTCATGAAAAAAATCATTTGTTACCTTTTAACTAGCCCTGAGTTCAGGAAAAATGAAGAAAAAAATTAATCTTAAAAATGTGCACCAAAAATGATGTTTTAATTGTTTGTTCTATATATGGCACAAAGCACATAGCATATACTTTGTATACAGATAAGTGTAATAATCTGCAATGTGTTTTGTGCCATAAGTGGTATAAACAAATTTTCCACTAAGTGTATTTAAACATTTTTAGAACAAAGGAAATAATGACTAAGCACACTTCTAACGGAAATGCAGACTCTTTCTTTCAAAAGCAAGAACTGTAATACCTAGACTAGTGCAACTAACTAGTGCATAAAAATCACACTAAGCTGTTATAACAATGTTCCAGAAGGGGCACAAAGCTTACTTTAAATGCATTTAAAAATCATAGGAAGATATGAGGGTTTATTTGGTTTGTGCCAGATCTGGCACACCGTGCAGTGAAGGGATATATTTTCTAATTCGCTATTTGTAAGGAAATTGTAGCTTTTCTGCCATACAGCAGCACTAAGGCGGAAACAGATATCAGCCTTTTTAGCTCCAGAGAAAAAATATATACACAATGTATAAATCGAGTAGTATACCAGTGAACACAGAGTTGCTCTCAGATTGAAATGCATGAATATTTCATGAAAATTACATTGTCCTGTGTTTACTTCTCCCGAACTCTATTTGGCAGCTCTACTATTGATCTGAACCGTGAGTGAATGGGAAAATAGTCTCTCTTTTATTCCCCTCTTTTGGCTGAAATACTTTTTAAAAGCACGTGCACTTATCGGGTTGAATACGCCCGAGCACTGTGGGCGTTAGCTTCGTCACTAAATCGATGAAGATCATTACAAACAAAGAAAATTGCAGCTATTAAATGGTGTGCTCCAGAATTTTTAGAGCTGTCTGTTGAATAATGTCCCACCCGAGGGAAACAGCTTGGAAGTTGGACGCCATTACATGAAATCAGAAGGCAAGCATCGAAAGTGTTTGGGAAAAAATAGTATGAAGTAAAGTAATGCGTGTCCCGGTTTAACTCGCTAGATATTCATTTTCGCAACCGTTAGTCCTAGATTTATACTTTCAACAGCAAATATGTTCCAAATAAAGTGCACAATTAATTCATTAAAAGTTTGGCCTGATAATGTTTTTTATTAAATTTAGTAAAAATCAATTTTTTCTCGTTCCGTTAAAATTTCCAAAGCATTCATTTGTCAGCCTTAAAACGTCCTAGTAGTGTGATTGTTAAGTGTGAGGGAAAGCTATGAACATTAAAAGAAAATTGCAGCTATTAAATGGTGTGCTCCAGAATTTTTAGAGCTGTCTGTTGAATAATGTCCCACCGGAGGGAAACAGCTTGGAAGTTGGACGCTATTACATGAAATCAGAAAGCAAGCATCGAAAGTGTTTGGGGAAAAAATAGTATGAAGTAAAGTAATGCGTGTCCCGGTTTAACTCGCTAGATATTCATTTTCGCAACCGTTAGTCCTAGATTTATACTTTCAACAGCAAATATGTTCCAAATAAAGTGCACAATTAATTCATTTAAAGTTTGGACTGATAATGTTTTTTATTAAATTTAGTAAAAATCAATTTTTTCTCGTTCCGTTAAAATTCCCAAAGCATTCATTTGTCAGCCTTAAAACGTCCTAGTAGTGTGATTGTTAAGTGTTAGGGAAAGCTATGAACATTAAAAGAAAATTTAGACGAATTAAAATTTTAGATCTGATAGTTTAGCTTTGTTGACTAGTTTGAATTTCAAAAGTTGAAATTTTCTGCTCTTTGATTACGTGTAGGGTAATATTTTTATTAATTGCATATGAAGAAAGCATTCAATCATTATTTTATGCCAAATCTATAACATACTAAACAGTTTTTTTTTTAACAGAAAATGTATTAATACTAATATTGTTATAAAAAATACGTAATCACATTGGTGAAATACATGCCGTTATGTGAAAAGGGACTTTTAACTAGTAAGAGACTAGATCAAGCGAGATATACGCCAATATTTCCGTGAAGACTTCAGATTTTTTTAATATATTTTCTAATCACATCTAAGATTTGAATAAGAATGTTTCCTATTTGTGCAGTTTAAATTGTTTTATGCAAAGTATTTTCCTCACTAAACCAGCATTAACCCCTTTGTACAGGGAGGGAGATATTTCTGAAATATTATTAACAGTTATAGTGTATACTTCAAATCATTTTAATTTTTACATTAACTTAGAAATTATTTAATTTATTAAGTTTAAAAATGATTTTGAAAATGTTTCTCTGAGGCGAGGAAAACTTTTCTGCTCCCCTCCCCTTTCATCGAACTATATCCTTGAAATTACATGCTCGAATACAGCCACTTGATTCTTGTCTACTGTTAAAATCTTATGATGACCGTTTATGTAAGGTATAAAATTTAAACAATAGTAAGCATCTCGTAATATAAACCGATTCAAAAGAAATATCATTACATATTCATTTGAATTATTTTTAAAAATATATTTCTTTGGGCTTTGTCCCTGCATTAGCACAACAGCAAAATGGAAATGGTGAGTTTTTATTCAGATAGATTTCCATGCGCATAAAGT
Organism: Uloborus plumipes; assembly: GCA_038373865.1. Taxonomy (NCBI): domain Eukaryota; kingdom Metazoa; phylum Arthropoda; class Arachnida; order Araneae; family Uloboridae; genus Uloborus; species Uloborus plumipes. Next base: position 11,507 of record JAXGGA010004108.1, on the reverse strand, counting down.
TTATATAAAAAACTTATTGTTTTTATTGATTTTTGTAATTTTTTTCCTTTCGAATTTCATCTATAATGAGTATCATATTTTCCAGCTAATGTACAAATATGTACAAACATAAGAAAGGATTCGAAAAACTATTACTTTTGTCATCGTTAAAGCTTAAAAGTAAAGCATTTTATGATATCATGGAGTTAAAAAAAATATTATAAAACGTTAAGCTCCGCATGAACCAAATAGCACTTTAAAGAATTTAAAACACTGACTCACGTCCAGTTCAACTAATAAGCCAAGAATATTCTGCGATCACTACATTAGTATTCAAAAAGTTTTTCTTCAACAAAGTTTTAGATACTAGTGAAAAACAGTTCAAGCATTTATGAGTAGGATAAAATTTATTCGTGTATATGCCTGGAATGGAATATATTTCTTCTTTCTGTTGAAAAAAAAATCGATGGCATTTCTTAGAAACCGAAATCGACCGACCACCTGCTTTGTCTTTGGTTCCCCTTAAGTAGTTCAATGTTTAGAGATCTGTAGGGGGCACGACTCTATTGGTGGAAACAAGAAAATAGATTTGCAAACGCATTTTTTGTATTTATTTATTCTAATCAATTTCAAGTTTTTTGTACATTCCTACTGTTTATTGTAACTGATGCCTGACGTTTATACAACAATGAAAAACAATGCATTAATCTCTATGTAGTTAAACTGAAACATAGGTTGGTAGAAAAAGTAGTATACTTTTTTAAATCAATACACTTCTTATTTGCAAAAAGGCAGTCCCATTTTATCGAAAGTATCATTCGTTGCACAAAACACCGTGAAAAGACTTCAAATATGTTAGATCTTTGCTTCATCACACACTGGCGGAAAAAAAAATCCCAACACCAAGAAAAAATTGCCGTAAAGTAATGAAATTTGGGTAATGCAATTGTCTAGTTAACATGTTTAATTGATTAAATGTACAAGATCACTGGCTAATTTAAGCTCAAGAAAATGCTGTGCAAATGTGAAATTATGTTAATTTAATAGAGGGTGTAACCTCCAGAATTTTGAAGGCAAGCCTGCAAGCATGCATGCATTATGTCATACAGGTAGCTAATGTCACTTTGTGGTATGGAGTTTCATGCTTGTTGCACTTGCTGTGTCAATACTAGGACCGTCATTGCTGACTGAGGATGATGCTCGAGGTGCCATCCCAGGATATCCCATATGTTATCAATCGGAGACAGACCTGGTGATTTTGCAGGTCATGATAACATGTCAGCACTCTTTGGAGTACATTGCGTTACAGCAGCGATGTGAGGGCGAGCGTTATCCGGTTGGAAAACGCCCCCTTGAATGCTACTCATGAAGGGCTGTGCTACTGGTTAAATTAACAGACTGACGACAAATTTTCAGTCAGTGAGTTTGGGATAACTACAAGAATGCCCCTGCTGTCGTAGGAAATTGCTCCAGAGACCATAACTCCAGGTGTGAGTCCCGTGTGTCTAGGCCGTAGACCGCTTGGATGCAGGCGGTCCCTTGGCCTCCTTCTGATCAATATACAGCCACCACTGGCACTAATTCAGAATCTGTTTTTATCAAAAATTACAACAGATCCCCACTCCGACCTCCAATGAGCTCTGTGGTGGCACCACTGCCGTCGGAAAAGGCAATGGTTTGCAGTCAATGGAATACCGGCTACAGGATGCCTGGCTTGGAGCTGTCCTTGAAGTAAACAGTTTCTTACCGTTCCTTGAGTCACGACGGTACCAACTGCAGCTAGAATGTCAGCCGCAGATGCAGTACGATGCGCTACAGCCGTACGCAAGATTCGGCGATCTTCTTTCTCAGTCTCGGAACTCGATCTTCTTGAGGTAGTACCATCCCTTGCCCATAGCTTCCAATAATCCTGCATGGTAGAAATATTCCCACCCAAGTCTTTCTGCAATATCGCGAAATGAAAATCCACCTTCTCGTAGCCAAATTGTACGACCTCGTTTAAACTCGGTGAGCTGTTGATAATGGCTTCTTCGTCTTCTTAAAGGTATTCCTGGCTAACATGAACGCAATTCGTCAAATTTCACGGAAAAATAATACACACGAGCTTCACAACACGCTTTTAAAACAAGCCTTATTTGCATGTTCTGAGTGACGCCAGCTGCGCCACACTTATGCGCGGAACACGAAATTTCAATCGATGTCATCTTTCAGTTGTATAAACACGCCTACCAAATTTCGTTTATCTAACCCAAGTCTTTCCTGGTGTTGGAATTTTTTTTCCGCCAGTGTATGAACTATATGAAGAATATGGACTCTTCTATATAATGCTGATAAATTTTTAACAGCTTTAAAAATAATTTTCAAACGCTATTTTTCGGCTCAGTAACGGATGTTACGAGATATGTCTGTTAATAAGAGAAAATAGATTTTTAAGTATTGTTTTATGGAAATATTCTAGTTCAATCATACAGAAATAGAATCCACGTTTTTCATAGCATTCGTTCGTTCGTTCGTTGAAACAACTAACATATTAGGAGTCTTAATAGGATATTTTCTGCAACGTCCGTTAGCGTGAAATTGCTTAAGAGAAAAACTTCTGAGAAAGATTTTGTGCATTAGGATTTTTTTTTCTATTTTCAGATTATGTACTGAATACTATTTCTTTTTATTTCTGTTACTTGGTACAAAAAGAAATAAACAGGAAAGAAACTAACGTAAAACTAAAGTACAGTTGGCTTAGTATTTAAAATAATATTTCTATAAGATGAATTTTGAAAAGTTAAAATGTGAGAGGAAATACATGCAGCAATATTCAAGGAATCTTTCATTTTTGTCCTCTATTGCACTTCAGCTATATCGTACAAGCTTGTTCATTCAGTTTCGCTGAAAATAAAGTCCAAAAATAACGTCAAATTCTATTGTTTCTCTACTGTTAGTATTGGAATCTAAAACACGTCTCTTTTCAAACATCCCTCACGAACTCATTTCTGCAGTTACTGTACGTTACCTTCCCACGTCGGTTTATCTACTTGAAATTCGATGAATTTAATAAATGATAGTAGTGATAAATGCTAAAATATAAATGCTGTAAATGCTAAGTAGTTATGCAGTAAAAAATAAAAGTATTCATTAACGTAGAAGTCAAACAGGTTCAATAAAACATTTTCCATGCCTTAGTTTAATTATATTTGAAAAAATTACACCACAATCTTTCATGTAAGTTTGATTAGAAAAGTTCCTTAAAGTATACTTAAATAAGCAATTGTGCAAAGTTCGATTTAAATATAAAATGAGATGATATTTTGATGTTAAAATTAATATTTTGGAAACAGACAAAAAAAGGGGGGGGGGAAAAACCCCCAAAAAAATTTTTTTTAAAAAATTAAAAAAAAAAAAATTTTTTTTTTTTAAAAAAAAAAAAGGGGAAAATAAAAAAATTTTAAAAAAAAGGTTAATTTTTTTAAAAAAAAAAAAATTTTTTGGGGGTTTTTTTTTTTAAAAATTTAAATTAAAAAAAAAAAAAAATTTTTTTGAAACCCAAAAAAGGTTTTTTTAAAAAAAATTTTTTTTTTTAAAAAAAAAATTTTTTTTTAAAAAAAAAAAAAAAAATTTTTTGGGAAAAAAAATTTTTTTTGGGGGAAAAAAAAAAATTTCCCCAAACCCCCCCCTTTTGGGGGGTTTTTTTTTTTTGGGGTTTTTTTTAAAAAATTTTTCCCCTTTTTTTTTTTAAAAAAAAAAAAATTTTAAAATTTTAAAAAAAACCCCCAAAAAAAAAAAAAAAAATTTAAAACCCAAGGGGGGGGGGGGGGACAAAAATTGGGGGGGAAAATTTTTCCCCCCAAAAACCAAAAAAAAAAAAGGGGTTTTAAAAAGGGGTAAAAAAAAATTTTTTAAAAAAATTTGGGGTTTAAAAAATGGGGGTTTTTTTAAAAAAAAAAAATTTTTAAAAAAAAAAAATTTTTTTTAAAAAAAAAAAAAATTTTGCAAAAGGTTTTAAAAAAAAAAAAAAATTTTTTTAAAACCCCCTTTTTTTTTTTTTTTTAAAAAAAATTTTTTTCCACCAAAATTGTTTTTTTTTTAAAAAAAAATTTTTTTTAAAAATTTTTAAATTTTTTTTTCCCTTTTTTTTTAAAGGGTTTTAAAAAAATTTTTTTTTTTTAAAAAAAGGTTAAAAACCCTTTTTTGGGGTTTGGGAAAAAAAAAAAAAAAATTTTAAACCCCCGGTTTTTTTAACAAAAAAAAGGGGGTTTTTTATTACTTACTATATTCATCCAACATTTAAATGGTTTTATTCCTCTTTTTTTTCAAGACTGCATTGATATAAAATTGTAGCAAAAACACACAAAAAATAAATAAAATAAAATATGCACTGAAACATAACCTTTCCATTATCTAACGACCATCGTTTAACCATTATATGAAATGAATTTTATTTTAGGAGCAATAGTAAAATGCAAATTACTCAAAAACATAAATAAAAATAAAATCATGAGGTGTTAAAAATTGAAACATTTCAGGAGACAGATTTATTGCAAGCAGTAAAAACATTCCCCTTACGCATAATCACTTGCTTTAATGAAAGTTTCCATTGGACCAAAGATTAGAATTATTTAATTTAAAAAAACGGATCTATTCGTATTTGTAATCAATATTGGGTCTAAACATGACATTAGGTTTCATAACACTCTGTATCCTTTTCATCAGAAATTAAACAGCGGAAATGATATTGGAAAGATCCCCCCCCCCTTTAACATACATTATAAACAATCATTCTAAAATTTACTTACCATAAAGTCAAAGCTGAAAAACCTTTTTTTAACATCACGAGAAATAAGCTCACACGACGACAAGCGAATTTCGTTTCGTTTCGTTTCGTTTCGGGACTATACGCCAAGGTTTTTTTTTTTTTGTTTTTTTTTTTTTTTTTTTTTTTTTTTGATGAGGACTACAATCTAGTGTCTTGCTTCCATTACACATGATTTTTATTACATATATCTTGTACAGACAATGCATGAAAGAGTTACATCACAAAGCAAGGAAAGTACATCCGGAGCAAGGGTGGGAGTCGAACCCACCGTCTCAAAGTTATCGGCTACACGCCTTAGACCGCTCGGCCACTTAGACCCCGACAAGCGAATTGATCAACAGTTAAGCAGGAAGCGGTCACCGTTAAGCTGTTGTTTTCCAAATGCTGGAGCAATTGATTGCAACTTGACGAGGGTTTTAGAAATTGTTTTTAGCAATTTATGGCAAAAAATGCGTAAACGTTGATTTTCAAATAACTAAACTATCGTGATACTAGAAAATTTGCATTATATTCCCCAGCACCAGAAGTTATACAGGGTTTTTTTTTCTGTTTTTTTTTGTTTTGTTTTTCTAAAAAAGTCAATAATTACTGATTTTAAAACTAGATTTCATGCACGTTCTTAGAGCCTCCATGACTCTGTGGTAGAAGATTCGTCTTCTAAGCCTGATGTAGGGGGTTCGATTCCTACCTAACCTTTGGATCTCCTTTCCTTTATATATATATTCCTTTATTTCTTTATTTCGAAGCTAATCAGCCTTAACTCCGAAAAACACAGGAGTGGTTTTACCATGCATATGAAGAAAAGGTGACCTCGGTGGCGCAGTGTGGTTGCGCGTCTTTTTCGTGATTCCGAGTGGTGGGTTCGTGTCTCGCCCCCACCCCTCTTGTTCTCCTCTCAACGCTGTAAACTCTGTTCCTACACATGTGTCTGTCAATTGCAAAATATGTCTTCTGCTTGTCTGGAGGCAAGACGCCTCATACACAGTTCTCTATGTATGTGAACTTGAATAGCTTCTAAATAAAGAATAAATAACATGAAGGAAAGAGTAGCCAAGGCAAGATGGGTATCGAACCCACAGCCTCTCTGGCTTAGAAGCCGCAGGTTCCACCATAGAACAAGGGAGCTCCCCCCCCCCCCAGTCCATTCCTCTGTATTGTAAAATATTTCCCTTGTATATCCGGAGGCAAGCCGCCTGGTAAACAGTCCTCTATATATATGAAGTTGATTAGCTTCTAAATAAAAAAAAAGGCTCTTTCTTTCCACAAAGCGCGTATAAAGTAAATTAGCCTAGTTGGTGCATGGTGATACACGATATAATAAATAGAGACTCGTCAATAAAATTTCATAATATAAAAGAAAATTTTCGAGCTTTTATGTATGCATTATTCATTTGGAAAACAAAAGCTAACCAGTGAACATCACATGTTTTTTTTTTTCGTGTATTGTAATGTTTAAACCTAAATCACTTCAAACTAATATTGCTTAAAGCCTAGATTTTCTTCTGTAATAATAATAATGATTGCAACTGCTGCCGCTGCTATTGTTGTTTGAATTGCGGCACTCAAGTTGCGGGGTGTGATGTGCTAGTTTTAATCGAAGTGAAAGTTCTGCAGTGTAACTTCCCAATGTACTTTGTAATTGCTTCACATGATACATTGTTTATAGGTTGGTGGTGTAGGGCAGTATTTTTTTCCTGCTTTAGGCGAGAAGTCAAAAATTTCGAGAAATTTCAAACGAAGCCCCCACCCTCCTTTTCACCGTCTTACACGAGTTCTTCCATTCTACTTTTCTCCCCCCCCCCCACTTTATTGTGCACGCATTAGCTATAAAATCTGAGATTTTTTTTTCCTGGGTTCTGTATCGGACTTTTAACCCTTTTTAGGCTGAGGCGGTGGCTGATAAAGAAATCCAATAAATAAGTCCGTGTAACGACTAGATGAATACAATTATTTCTAGTCGTTTTCTTTTTCAGATGGTACTGAGGGATGATACTGTTACTTGTTTATTTAAGAAACAGGTATAAAACTTTAGAAGAAGACAAAACACCGCAAAATGCACAAATGATTAGAAAAACTGCATGCATATATGCAGTTTCTCTGCTCATTTATGCTTCTTATGTTGTTTTATTATTTTTTTTTCTTCAAACACAAAGGTTTTTATTCATTTCTTATGAAACCTTATCTTTAAAAAACAAATACGAATTACTCATTCATTATGATGTATTCATTCACTGGTGGGGCTGCTCTGAACAAATACTTAGTATTCTTTCAGAATCATACACACTGCTTTAAAAATTATTAAGGGTTTAATAACTCTTGTTCTAACAGTTTCAACTGAGATAGAAAAAAATTTCTCGAAATGTATAATCATTAAAATCTTGGAACAAATTGCACACGCTTATGATCCAAACTAATATTGTACTTTATGTATACAGGGTGTCCACTCCTATCGTGGCCCAATAGCTAATTTCTTAACCGTTAGAGATAAGCATATAGTTCATTTAGGAAAAAATCGCTAAATTACGAAAGGAATTTTGGGTCTATTCAATATTTTTCAAAAATCAAATTTTGAAAGAGTTACGAAATTTAAATTTTTATACAGCCCCCCAGTCCTATCAATTATAATTAGTAAAACATTCTTGACACTGTAACGTTTAAAGTTTAAAAAAAAATCACTGTTCTACGACAAAAATTGACCGAGTTATGACGTCTTGAAAAATCAAGATTTTGAAGGATTTCGCATACGGTCCCTTAAGCGATCTCTCGATGACGTCATGAAATAATGCAAAATCTTGATTTTTCAAAACGTCATAACTTGGTCAATTTTTGTGGTAGAACAGTGATTTTTTTTAGTTTTAAACGTTACAGTGTCAAGAATGTTTTACTAAATATAATTGATATGACTGGGGGGCTGTGTAAAAATGTAAATTTCGTAACTCTTTCAAAATTTGATTTTTTGAAAAACATTGAATAGACCCAAAATTCCTTTCGTAAATTGGAGATTTTTCCTAAATAAACTATATGCTTATCTCTAACGGTTTAGAAATTAGCTATTGGGCCACTATAGGAGTGGACACCCTGTATTTTGGAACATTAAAGACGACAGAACGCAGTCTTAGCCCTAAATGAATCACGTCAGATGGAAGCTATGCAAGCTCTCGCGTAACATTGCTTAAAAACCTTATTCCGCTATTCTATCCTTCAAACGTCAGTAATGCATTTTCTGAAGTAATTGAACTGACCGCTAGCTCATTTTGAAAGCCACATACCTGTTTTAATGAAAGCCTGATTTAATAAAGAAAGGTTTTCACCGAAACTCTGTTGTTTGTTGCTCAAAAAATTGGAAAACAAGTCGTAATGAAACTCGAATTTGATGTAAAAATGTGAGGTAGAAATTTTCCTTGAACCATGTTCTAAGATGTATCATACTATTCGTAATGTCTTAAATAATTTGCAAAAAATTAGTACATACATTTTTTTTTTCCTACACAAAAACAAGTCGCATATTTTTAAGCGAGTTTATTGAGAAAATTGAACTCACAGAGGGTTAAATATCCAGGAGATGACTCCAAAACCATTTCTGCTATCATAAGGAAGAAAGCTATCGCCAAAGGGCGGAATGTTGGAAATAAGTAGAACTCAGCAGGAATAAAATTTTTATTTTTTTTAATAACTATAATTTTGAACAAGCAACAAAAGAGTGTAAAAATGAATTAGAGCAAAGATCCTATTAAATTATGACTGCAGATTTGCTGAACCACGTTTCCCTTAGAAGATACGCTTTCCCGTATTGATGTTGTAAAATGCAAATTCTAAACCATTTAAAGCCTTGGTTTCCTAGAACGCGACAATCGTCGCCGACGTCGGGCGCGACTGCACGCAAGAATCAGAACCAGTTTGGTTGGATCATGGCGTGAAACGACGTCAAACTGCGGCTCAGGCGCATGCGCAGAAGAAGGCGGCGACCGTCGCCTCGCCAGAGATCGACGATTTCACTCCTAGGAAACCAAGGCTTAAGCGAACAGAGGAAATATGAGGGACTGCAAAACTCCTATTTTATTCACTTGTTTTCTCGTATGGATGAATAGCTTCGAATAAAACTAGCAATAGTTTTCTTATCTTCGCTGGGACACTGACGAGAGGAAGGGGGCGAATGCTGTTAAAACTTGTCTGCTATATTTATATACTTAATGTGTTTCAATGCACTGTAAAAAATGAATGCCATTTTTACCGTATAGCGTATAATACAGCTAATTTATGGTAATAAACTGTAAAAATTGCTAATTTTACAGTAGGAAACTGTACAATTTCTACTTTTACAGTACTAAACTGTAAAATTTCTAATTTTACAGTAATAAACTGCAAAATTGCTAATTTTACAGTTTATTACCGTGCATCTTACAGTTTTAAACTGGGACCTCTGCTGCCAGTATTATACTATTGTTTTTACAGTATAATACAGCTAAATTTTACGGCAATAAACTAAAATTTCTAACTTTACAGTAAGAAAATGTAAAATTGCTAGTTTTAAAGTTTATTACTGTGCATTTTACAATTCTAAATTGAAACCTCGGCTGCCAAAATTGTACTTTAAAAACAACCGTTCATTTTTTGCAGTGTGGAAGCTGTGTTCTCTAATGAAAATTGAAAACGTGTTTACCTCTAAAACTGGAAGCCTCATACTTTGGTAAGTAAAGATGGAGTAGGGTGACAAAAAGCACATATATAACTATTGCTCACTGTTAAAAAAAATCCTTAAATTTTACGGTAAAAGTTACTGGCATCCATGTTGCCAGTAACTTTTACCATAAAATATTTTTTTTTACTGTAAAATTTTACGGAAGAAAAAACGAGAGGGAAAAACGAGGATCGAACCCGGGACCCAACTTTTTCACACTTCTTTACTATCCACGGTACCAGATAAAACACATCAGGAGAGCGGAAATAGGATGTTGTTATCTGGAACTTACTGTAAGTCACGTGGTGATCAATTGGCGCGGCAATCGCAATTTTTTTATCGGTACAATTCACTGTAAAAAATTTCTGTACGGTAAACGCTACATTTTACAGTAACATTTACCTTAAAAGCTTCCTGAATTTTTAACTGTGTATACACTTTTTAAACGGACAACAATCATTGATCGCATTATTTTTATTTTACACAACAGCTTTTCCAGTTTCCTGTCACTGAAAATTGAAGCTCATTGAGCCCACACTTATATGCATGAAATGCTTATTGCCAGTCTGTCGTTTACTACATTAGATGTCTTGCGTGGAAGAGAAAATATAACATCATAAGCGTGTTTTTCTAGATCATAGCTTGATTGTTTATCAATCTCATGTGAAAGAATTTTTTATTTATATTCAAGTAATGACATTTGTACTGGTTTCAATTCACATTAGTGAAAAATTCTAATCAACTACGTCTCTTCCGGTACCAAAAAAACAAAAAATTCTTTGAAAAAAGTTTATAAAAAACAGCTATATAAACACATTTTTCAGATGTTTACCTATTATGAAAAAACCAAGTTTTATTTTCCTAAAAAAAATATCTCGGTCGTAAGAAAAATTACTTATTCAGAAATACTTATTCTTGTATACTGAGTTACACTTGATTGTTTTTTTTTTTTTACTTTCTCGATTTTTATTTAAACATTGAAAAAGTTTTTCATTCAAACTAATTGAAGTAGTAATCAATGAATACCTTTAATTGCAGAAAAAATACACAAATTAAATTAGTAAATAAAACGACTCAGGTTGAATTATATTTTTTAATCAACGTTTAAGAGAGAAAAAATGTGCTCACTTACAAGAAAAATCTTTCTAACTCAAACACTTCTAAAAAAAAGAGATAGCCAATGATGCTTTAAACTTTCAAATCAGAAGTAATTTTTTTACCCTTAAAAAAATCGGGAAAAAGTCTGGACTTTTGTTCAAACATTAAATGAACCTAATATAATTAAAGAGCTAAAAGAAGAGAATATGCAGGAATTGCTCTCGTTTGTTTGAAAAAAAAGAAATAGATTAAAAGCATTAAATTACATGGTTCTCATAGAAAATTGTTGGCTCTAAAATTCAATTTTCATCTTACGCTAGAATGAGAGCAGCTATAGCCAATGGGTGTAAAAGATATAATCGACAAGACGAGAGTGTTGTTGAAGTAAAAAAAATCCATAATTGGGTGACACACACTGGAAAGGTGGAAATATTATAAGAGTAATGATTTGAAGTTTGGCTTTTACATCTGATAAACGTTGTTATTAAGGATAGAGATACCCCTTCATGAGCATTTGCAGCTTGTACTTAAAGCGAACTATGAAGACAAAAGGTTATTGATTTTTGAGAGGATTCTTTCAACTACCAACTAAAACTATAACTTGCTTCACACATGCTCTTCTACTAATGACTTAAATAATTTCATTTTGGCTGTATTGCATTGAAACTGCGACGGTTAATCAACGATTTCTGTAGATTCGTAAGTTTAAAAGGCAGTATTTTAATAAAGGTGTAGAGTTTCAATTTTCCTGTAGACATTCTAAATTACCTTTTTTTTTAATCCGTAAGTTGCATGCTAATTAAATGGATTTCAATCATCTAAATTTAACCCTACACTGCATGGTTTTGCCAATTGGATACATGGGCAATTTGTCCTCCTTATGAATAGCAGAATGTAGTCATAAGGCAACTCAATGCATAAAAAGCAAGTATTGGGTATATTTAA